>DWAP01001127.1:0-16957 GCA_018230625.1 Heliconius eleuchia
AAAGAGTAACAAACATCCATACATACTCACAAACTTTCGCATTTATAATATTAATAGGATTTAATTTGCTCGAGCGGTAATCGAATCTAAATCCTTCACGCTTTCACCGACACGCTTGCGCCTCCGCACCACGACTGGCCTCTACTAAAAGCTATTCAATCACCATAATCTCTTGTCCACGCTTATATTTCAGTGCATTTTCAGCTTTATATTTTAAGCTGCATAAAACTTATCAGTCAGATGTCGCGATAAAAGCCGGACTTTAATTATACCAGAGACAATGCCGTGAATGGGAGCTCCCATGGACAATGGGTGGCTTATGGTCTTTGAGAATATTATGATATTACGTAGCTTTGTATGTATGACGGTGTATGTGTGTGTATGTGTGGTGGGAGCGGGCAGGAGTTCTTTTGAGCTGTAATTTTGTATTTGTAGTTTTTGGTTTACGTGTAGTCCGTGTTTTCAAATTGTTATTTTTTAAATGGGTACTGGTTTTGTATGAAAAAAAAATATATTTTAAAGTTTATGTGTTTCATTCTATGTTTGAAAATACTGTAATAGATATAGAGAATTTAATAATAATACATCACTCAGTTCTTTACTTTTAATTAAATCTAACTTATTTATACTTTGAGGTCAGAGTCGTGGCGCAGGTGCACAAGTGTAAGTGTAAATGGGACTGGTTGTGGGTTCGATCTCCACTCGAGGAAATGAAATATTTATACATGCTTATATTTTCTTACTAGTAGCGCGGCAAAAGAAATCTCCAGAAATCGGCGGAAAATGGGGAACGTAGTGTCTTAACACTAGAAATGAACTTATTGTTACTTCACCTCATCCATTTAAAACTCAAAATATTAAAACATAACTAAACATGGCGTCCGCCACAAAAACTTCAACATTCGATTCATGATTAGCATTGAAATATTGTTGAAGGAAAAAAAAATGTTTTGGAAGTGTGTTGATGAATCACGTACAAGGACGTCAGTCGCCGCGCCGGTCGCTACAAGGCAAGTACGGCGCGATAATGTTGATACGGCCATACGTTTTAGAGTATGGAGACTGGTTGGATTTAGTTACTTGTATGTATATTATATATTAATATTAAAATGTGGATGTATCTGTTTTCTTGGTTACAGGCTATAAGAATCCATGTATTCAAACGGGAGAAGCCGCGAATTGCTAGTTTTTTATATACATACATATAAAACTTTTCCATTGAAGACCGACTGACAGAGAACGCACCGATTAAATTATTGGAATTACAAAGTTGAAATTTTTCATTTAGGGTAGCGAGTGTACTCAGAGAGTTTTGTAAATGTCCGTACTGAGATTGGGTGTTTATTGCCACTTGCTCTGTTTTAATGACATAAGATGCGGCGTTGACTTCCGCCAGGGGACTCTTGCCACCGGGCGACATCTGCCGTAGCAGCCACGTAGTGCTTGCAATTTCTCAGAGAGATATAGTATCTGACACTAAGTGAGATTTGCTATTGTCTAACTACATATCTAAATATAGCCCCCGTAATATACTTTTATCTAAATAAATATTTAAAAATGTTTGTATGAGGAAAACGTAGTCTATTTTCTTTTAATTCGTTATTAATTTCCTATTATGTCTATAATAATCGAAATTGAACCCCACAAGCATCACCAAACCCATCCCAACCACACCACAATGACCTCAAATATTACTGTTATATTTCGTCTATACATAATTTATTGCTATTATATCAATAAGAGATCTAAAACGAACGTCTCGGTCACTGTCGATGTTATTTATGGTGACCGTACTCTAATATTATCTGGCTTTGACCGAATTGTCTTTTACTTTCCCAATAAAACCAATTATAGATTATAGAAGCGTTAGTTCTGTTTGGATTATTTATTATAGTTTTTCTATAGCTTCATGCTGTATCAGCATATAGCAGGGTAGGCAAAAGGAACCTAGTGTTAAGAAACTCCGTTCGCATTAAGACGCTTCCGTTAAGCGCTTTCCGGTGAATTCATGAGGTATTGCATGATGATTGGCGGAACTCAACGCCGCGCTTTGCCTCATTTCAAGAGCGAGAAAATGAAAATATTAAATGAAATATTCATATTTTCATTTCCTAGAGTGGGAATCAAACTCACAATCTGTTGCCTCTACGGTCGTGTCTCTACCTAGTACATTTATGAACGTATTTTGAATGAAATATAATATGCTTTAGCGTATAAACGTATGAACGTATAATGTAAAATTTAGGTAGGCCTTAAGATAATTGAATTATTGAGAACATAAAGGGTTTGATATTTGTTCAACCGCCGAAGTGTGAAAATATTCGTTTATTCCGCGCAGGAAAAGCCACAAGCGAAACACTAGTTAAAATTAAATATCAAGTTAAATTCGCAAAGATCCTACTACTAGGTAAAGACTAAGCACGTGCTGTGGTCAGGCGGTCGTTGTCCCTACATCGAGAAATAATACAATTGCTATTCATTTAATTTCATTAAAATTAACTCCATCCTGTCCTTTATTAGATACAAATTATTAAAAGGTTCCGACTTCCTTTCTACAGATTATGCGTAAATCTGTGTGCTGTCAAACAAGTTTTTTTTTCAGCCAATAGGAAGCGTCGTATATTAGTGTATATGTGTATATTTTGATATTTAGTAGTGTGTGTGTATGTGTGCGTGATCTTGGCGCCATTTGTCAACGTAAGTGAATTGTTTTTGATTCTATGAATTTCATTATCCAATGAAGATTTATTGCGTGTTAGTTTTATTAAATATATTTTCGATTTATACTTATTACTTTGTCATGATAAGACTGTTGGAATTAATTGTGGCCGTCGTGGCGCAGAGGCACAGTGTGTGACCGTGTATGCGACAGCTGTGGATTCGATTCCATGCTGTGGATGAAATTGTTTTCATTTTCTGTCTTGGATAATACGACAGCGCGCCATTAAATTCTGCCATTCAAAGCAAAGTTAGAAAGATTAATGAAAAAAAGGAAGAACGAAGTGTAAGCATTAGGTTCCCTTTGACTGCTTTGTGAATCAGTCAGTCAGTAGTCACTTCAATCAAATATCATGCCATAGGATACTCGCTATGTCATATTACAGACTAGATCCAGATTATTATTGTCGATAAATAATATAACAAGTCAAAGCAAGTTACAACAAGTCAAATCTAATATTTACAAAAGAATGTTCACAAACACGTTGCGACAATTTTATCAATAGTCCTTGAACGAACGCGCCGAGTCCCAGCTCCTGGCCAAATTCCAAAGAGCGACAATGTGCTGTGCGAGGAGTGTGCAGAATTCTTAATGCTGTATATCAGGTTGGGATCTTCGAAGTATGATGATATGTTGATTGGTGATGGTTCACTGTTGTGTTAGGGGAGCCGATTGTATGGTTGTGGGTTCAGTGCAGAAAAATTTAAAGTAACAAATATGAACAATAGCTTATTATTATTATGAATAGCCGGTAATTTTGATTATTATCGTATCTTTAGTAAAAAAATTTAAGGACATATCGATTTAGAATCATCAAAATATGGTACTTAGACTGATTTACACATTACCTACCTTTGTATTGAAATTGTAAAACTTAGTGATATGTCTCTATTTTCTCTTTCTCTAACGTATAATAAAAAACGACAATCAACCTAAAAGCTAAGTCCATTGGATTTACACCAAGGGTCAATGGAACTGCAGCTATGCATCACTGATCACGAGTAACGCCAGCGACCTGTACGTGGTCAGCTCCGCACTACCTGACCATGTATGAACGGCGTCGTGTAAAAACTCATACATATTATGTTGTTTGTATGAGAAATGCGTTTTATTTATAGATTCTTGGTGTGTAATATGTTAGATATTGTTATAGGGATTAATAGTCTTTAACTTGTTGTGTTTAATTTTTATCGCACACTAAGCAAGGTATGTTTGTCTTAGAAGCACCAAGAGTTTGTTTTAAGGGTCGCGGGCTTAAATCCCACTACGTACTTTTGTTAAATGTTGTTTTTTTTTAAAGCTTTTTTTTAAAATCTTGTATTCCAGTGTCTTTTGCTTTCTCCGTAATTTATGATAATATTAAAAAAAATAACATTTCTTCTTTTAACAAGTTGTTCCTGTAGAGTCCTTTGTTGAATGTTTCAGTCTATTGTCTTATATTTTTCTTTTACAAAAAATGATAATTCGCAAAGATTTTTTAAAGTGTTTATTTTTAATATTATTCATTAATATTACGTTTGTTTCTTTTTTAGTTATCATGTACTGCATAGTATATATTTCTTAAATTAAAGAATCCGGTTTCTATTCTACTGTGTTTTTATACTGTGATCTTTTATATTTAATTTATCTGGAGAAAAACAAGACATGCAAAGGTCGCTAGTTTAAATCCAATTCACGTTCACATCTTCGTTCTTTCCCGACGCAAAGTGTAAAATTGAATCATTCTATTCGACTAACGCCTTCATTGTAGCATTACAAAACTAAAACTATATACAAACTTAATACATCAGCTATCACAAATCTTCACAATTTGGAACATTTTTTAAACATTTTTAAAGTGTTATTCCACACTTAGGAAATACAAATACTTATTTAGGAAACGTATAAAATTTTAAACCTAGCGGGACTCGAACCCGCGCCTCCTGGAAACCGACCAGGCGCTCTGACCACTGAGCCATACGTTTTCCGATCCATACGAGAACGTATGGCTTAGTGTAGTAATTTTTATACGTTTTCTAAATAAGTATTTTTATAACTTGGAACTTGTTTATGTTCAACAGAACACACAACACAAGTTTTGACACAAGTTGAAGCACGAATCGTCTCCAGTCCAGGCCAGTCCTGACCCAAATAGAAAAAAAATATCTCACAATTTTTTTGCTGAAGACCTACTTTTTTATTTATAATAATTAAATTAAACATAAAATCATAGCTAGGTACGCTTCTAATCGCAACTGTACAATTTACAATGCAAATTTTTTACTGATACGAATATTTATGGTGCCCTCGAGTGGAACTCGACTCTAGGCGTGGAGACGTGCATTATGCATTCTAATTGAATGTATGTATGCAGTTATGATTATACTGATTTTGTAGCGGTCATCGACTGTAGGAGCACGTGAGATAAGAAATAGATTTTTTTTTTGTATGTATTTTTTTTAACCATCACCTGCATATAAATTCTAAAATAAATCGTCAGCTTCACGCTGTCTTCCACGACAAGGTAGGCAGAAGGAACCTAGTGTTAAGACACTCCGTATTTTTAACACTGGGAAACAAATTAAATTATTAATTCCTTTGAATGGGAATCGAATCCACAGCCGTCGTGTTTACATTTAGCTGGACTCTGCCGTTACACAAAGATGACCTCAGAAATAAATTATAATGCCAAAATATTTCTTTATAAATAAAATAGAGAAAGTAGTTTAATTGATCACTATAAACTTAAAAAAAATTGTAAGACTTTTGTTTTTAAATATTAACCAAAAAGCATATATTTAACCAGAACAAACTAAACAATGCTCCAACAATTTTTCAACAAATACAGTAAACGCTATGCCGAATGAAATATTCAATATCAGTTCAATAATTTTATTATACCCTCAGACGGGGAGGGAATTTGGAATGAGTGCGTTTATCTCCACCCTCCTTTTAAGGAATATTTATTGTGTAGATCGAGAGGCGTAGGGAGTTTTTGTTAGTTTTTCATACTTGGCAGCTTCACTAAATCAGCTTCTCGCTGTATCCCGCACACAGCAGGGTAGGCAAAGGGAAGCTAGTGTTAAGACACTCTGTTCCCCATTCAGTTGCAGCTTCACTCTTTACTCTTTATCCGGCAGGGTAATGTAGGCTGAGGGAAACTAGTGTGAAAGCTCTAATGTCGAACAATTTCGTTTTTAGCGGCGGCGTTCAACGCTGCTTGCTGCGTGAAGCTAAAAAAAAGTAAGAAATATATTAAGAAAAATATGTCATATCAAATTATTTAACATAACACTAGTCATATAATCAATAAGTTGCGTGGGACTGTTTCAGGTGAAGTCTATTTACGATATCCACTGAAATAACTCTGTACAAAATTATATTATGATATAGAATTTCTCATTTCCGTGTAATTGAGTTAATTTGGTAGGTTTCGTTTTAGGTATATATTATGGTACAAACGTATGTTAGGTTTGACTGTACAGCGTCTGACTGTAGTGGCGATGGTAGTAAGTGCGATTCCTATCTGAAGAAATTAATTATTTTCCTCACTCTGGTATCAAAAGAAAGCGATATTGAGTTTTCACTACTCAAATGTTTCGGAAATTGGACGGAAAGTCTTAATACTAGATTTTCTTTGCCTACCCTGTTGTATGCGGGATACAGCGCGACCATAAAAAATATAGAATACAGAATGAACTGATTTATCAATCAAACCCCTATGGAAATCGATCAATTATTATCAATCGATATTTTTTTAAAATCAATTCACTAAGTAATTGACATAATATTCTTTTCTATTTTCAATATACTCTATTTTCCATACTTACAGCCCGTCCCCTCACATAATACTCATTTAATCACCACAAAAAACCTACTACATTAAAAAAATATCTAACATTACGGTACCTAGCAACTTTACTTTGCCCGTCACGTCCGCGCGTTTATCGAGAGGACCCCATCTAGAAGATCTATTTAAATCATCCATTTCGAAATGTCCGTAAGATCTGCGGATAGGATGGGTGGGCGTTTTCTGGTTTTTTTTTGAGGATGATTTTTGATGTTGCTTGTAAATAAGTGAAGGTTATTTTATTTTTGAAATGTTCAAAAATAAAATAACCTTCACTTATTTACAAGCAACATCAAAAATCATTTTTATTTAAAGTGTTATTCCACACTTAGGAAAGAAAAATACTAAATAGTATAAAAAAATCGACGTAGCTTGATGAGAACATATGGCTTAGTGGTCAGAGCACCTGGTCGGTTTTCAGGAGGCGCGGGTTCGAGTCACACTACGTTCAAATTTTTATACGTTTTTTAAATAAGAAAGGCTATTTTAGTTTAGTTTTAATATTATGTATGTAATCATTTACTAGTTAAGTATGGCTTTAATTTAAAAAGGAGATGTCAACTCCATTCTATTTATCACTGAAATCGGTGCCCAACTGAAAATTCCTATTGCTATACAATTTTGCCCAGGCCAAATAGTTATACAACAAAGAAACTTACCTTATAGTTCCTCGACAAGTTTCAAATATTTTATAATACCTATAGGTTTATGCCTTTATATAAACGCATAAAAATATGATCGTAGCCAGATTTGAACCCGCGCCTTTTGGAAATCGTCCAGGCGATCTGACCTCTAAGCCATATGATGAAAAAAATGTTAAAATAACGCACACATTCTAGTTAAGACAAAGCGCGTTGTTACTTTTTACCACTTTAAAATATATAACAGTTTTGAGAGAAAGTAAAAACTGAGTAAAATGTATTAGAAGCTGCAGAATCAACTTAAACCATGTTTTGCTTAGTTCTTGCCTATCCTACTTTATATGGGATAAAGCGATAGACCGTAAACTTGGAAAAACTCTGAAGTATTTACGTGTATTCTTAATAAATCAGTCAGCCAATCGTGGCACAGGCGCACAGTCTCACGACTGTAAACGCGACAAATTGTGGGTTCGATTCTCACTCGAAGAAATTAAATATTAATTATTTTCATTATCTCGCTCTGGTAACGGGGCAAAGCGCGCGTTAACTTAGGCCACTCAACACGCAATGCCTACAGAATTCGGTAGAAAGTGGAAAAAGACATGTCTTAATGGAAAAGGGTTGCCTTAACACTAGGTTCCCAGGTTCCGTCTGCCTACACTACATTGTACGGTATACAGCGTTTTAAAATAAACAAAAGTTTCATCTTAAAATATAGCTGTATAACGTTATAGCGTTAAAGTCCTTTACATGTCAAAATGGTGCGCTCCAGTAAAAGGCCCCGCTTGATATATGCACGTCAAATTTCACATAAAACTGAGATAAAAGATGTGCGTTCTTTCGGAAAAGTAAGATAAGCTAGTTGAGCCAAATTTAGTTATAAGATACATGAATAATAATGTGCTAATATATTAGGATTTTACTGCCGGGGGAAAGATTGATATAAATTATTTTTATTTTTCCGCTTAGGCCAAACGCGGCGTTGAGTTCCACCGAATAACTGCAACGCAATTTATTTGTAGAACGGAGTTATTTTTTATTTTAACCTAATTCTGCAGAAGAATCATCATATGAGCAACTAAATGTATTGTTCAATTATTATTGTTTTGTTTGCTTATATTATATCGTAGTTTAAAAATAAAGATCTATCTAATATTATCTTGAAATATACCGTTTTTCTTCATTCTCAATAGTAGATTATCCTTCACTGTCCATTTTAACTGAGATTAATATATTAGCTTTTAGTATATATGTTCGGCGGAAAGTAGGAAACGGAATTAACATTAGGTTCCCAAGTTCACTATGCCTACCCCGCTATGTGCGGGATACAGAGTAAAGCTGAAAAAAAATCTGTATTACATGGAAAAATTAAATAGCTTGAGCATGGTTAGCGTTGCTTAGCAATGTCTCATTTGAACTACAATGTCTTAACTTTAAATGGTATCTAATGTCATATATCTACATATTTAACATCCATTTGTCGAGAATGATCACAAGTTATACTTTCGTAAGAATATAAAAATATTTTTTATTCTGGCTTTTAGTACTTCACTTAATGAAGTAAGAGCGTCAATGCCACGATAGTGTTATAGAAGTTACACCACCACCATACAGTTACTAGGCCAATTAGTATTATAGAAAAAATGTAATATAAAATATGATATTATATCTTTTGCATTCTTTTTTGCTCCTCGTACAAGCTAATATTATACAAGACTTGTGCTATACAATAGCGAATTCACCAGCGTACATAGGCAAGGGAGAGTAGGTTCTTTTCTTGAACCAATATGTTCTTGTGAACATATTATTTTTTATAGGTCCAGAATTTTTGTTTGTTAAATAAATAATTCCTCTTAGTGAGAACCGAACCCACGCTTATCACATGTCTCAGCAGTTTAAGAGCAACGCTTTCAATTTTGAGGTCTGTCTTGGCGCAGGGGCACAAAATGTGACTGTAAACGGCAGTCCCGTGGATTCGATCCTCACTCGAGTAAATGAAATAGTTAGTGTCGAGGCAAACACGAAAACAACACGCAATACTCCAGAATTCAGCGGAAAGTGGGAAACGGAGTGTCTTAATGCTAAGTTCCCTCCCTGCTGTGTGCGGGATACAGCGTGAAACTGACTTATTTATTTGATTTACGCTTTCAATTTCGAATCTAATACTATATGCTATTACTAAATCAAAATAGTTTTACTAGAATTTCTTCTTATTAATTAACCCGTTCCACAAAGACGTAATTAATAAACCTAAAGCTAACTAAGCCTAAAGCAAATTGTACATTATCCATAATTCAAGTTTCTTAACATTAAGATACGAATCTCTCACGAACAAAAATAAAGCACTTGAGTTTGTACCTCCAATATGCGCGGTTATATATTTTATTATTTTGAGAAAGAAATCATAATATTATTTTGACGATATAACGAGGCCGGTCGTGGCGCAGAGGCACAGTGTAACTGCGAAATCGATTGGTTGTGGGTTCGATCCCTACTCGAGGAGATGAAAATATTTATTTAAATTTATATTTCCATTTCTTCGCTCTGGTGTTGAGGCTAAGCGCGGCGTTGAGTTCTGCCACTCAACACGCAATGTCTCCAGAATTCGGCAGAAATTGGGGAACGGAGTGTTAACACTAGGTTCCCGCTACCTAAATAAATATATTATAATTACTTATTTACCAATTATATTTTTCCCCTGATCAGCATACAGGGATCAGGGTATTCCCCTGCGATAGCAGACTCTTTACGAGCGCCCATCAAAGCTCGTAATTTTTCTTCAGGGGCGAGCTACTCTCGCTTACATAGTGTTAAGACACATCGTTACTACATCGACTAACATAGTGTTATGACACATCGTTCCTGACATTTCGACATATTGTCGTGATGTTGCGTGTTGAGTGACGGAACTCAACGCCGTGCCCAGTCAGTCATAGTCGTTATATAAGCAACAACAACATTGTCTCTAACGTCTCTAGATATAATGAACACATTAGTCAAGAGAAGGCAAAATGTATAAAAAAAATGTATCCTTTCTCCTTTTTTTTTTCTTGGATTTTATTTATAGTTAAATTTAACTGTAAAAGTTATTCTTTGCGTACTGTCCAATACTTGATTCTATTAATATAGGTTAATGAGATCGATGAAAATTGATGACTATTAATTTAGATCACCAATGACGTTGGTATACCTTTTGTAGTGTTCTTAAGAAATATATAATTCTCTAATTTATTTTTAATTTTTGTTTTGTAATAAAAATGAAAGAAAGCTTTTATTAAGCAGCATTGAAGTTTTAAATCCTTTGTAACTCGGTGGTTGTGTGACGGAGCCCAAAGCCGCACTTGGTCTCATTACCGGAGCGGGAAAATGAAATTATTGAATATTTTTTCTCGAGTAGAAATTGTACACGCAACTGACCTCACACCACGCTATCCCTAAAAACAAGTCTTATTCGATCAAGAAATTGAAAATACTGTTTCATTCTTTAACACACAAACTCTGCGTTTAAATTATATAACATAATATATTTGATATAAGCACTACTATATTACAACTGTAGACGTGACGGTTGTGGGATCGATTCCTAATAGAGGAATGGACTATTTTCATTTCCGCTCGCTAAATGGAAATATTTTGTTTTATTTCTTATTTCTTACCTTGTATTTTGCTCTAATATAAGATAAAATGCGGAGTTGAGTTTCGCCATTCAACTCGCTATATTTCAAAAATTGGGTGAAAAGTAGGGAACGGAGTGTTTTATCACTAGTTTCCCTCTGCCTACCCTATTCGTGCGTGATACAAAGTGATACTAAAATAGAATAGATCCATAAGAAAATGCTGTCATTGCGTCATTTACAGATTTCGAAACTTACTTCGCTAAAACATTGTAGACAGAAAAAGGCATACAATATGGATTTGAAAACAATACAAAAGAACACCCTAAAGTTCCTCCCGCTTCATATTTAGTTTGAGTCGAAGTTTTAATTTGCTCACGTACGCTCACGGGGGGTTGTCGCGTTGGCGGGCGTGGGGACATTGTTGGCACTTTGTATTGTTGGTTTTTTTTCTTAGTTTCACGCTGTATCCCGCATATAAAAGTGTAGACAGAGGGAACCTAGTCTTAAAATGAGAAGAAGAAATTTTTGCCAAGGTGGGCGTGGTTTCGATTCCCACTTGGAACAATGAAATATTTATAATAATATTTTAATTTTCTGTCTCTGGTAAAAAGGCAAAGCGCGGCATAGAGTTCCACCGCTCAACACGCAATGCCTCTGAATTTGGCCGAAAGTGGGGAATGGAATTGTGTTAACGAGAACGGAGTGTCTTAACACTACACACACAGCCTAAAGCATAAAAAAATACTGCTAGTTTCTCCCATTCCTACAAATTAAAATACTCCTCAACCATTTAAAAAACATACGCAAAAAACAGTCTAAAAATAATTCCCCAATTTACATACGAACATTTTCATATTAGGTATCGACATACAGATAAAAATCGTGACACAATGGAAACGCGCTCTATTACCGTACGCTGATTGTTCACTGATGTCGAGCCTTTTGTACTATTACTGTAGATATGTATCTAGAATACGGTGTTTTGATGGTAAACACGCTTTTTAATGTAAATTTTTGTTCAAATATTAGATACTTGTGTTGTATTTTTTTGTGTGGGAATCTGTTTTTTTTTTAAGTTCGGGCTTAGAGTATAGTGATATAACACTCCGTTGTGTATTTTTATCATGTTTAACAACATATTGGTTTAGGTATTATGGTTGCATTTGTATATAGGGGAATATGTATTGAATCCGGTCGTGGCGACAGTTCCAACACACGACGAACATTTTTCTCTGCCTACCCTACTATATGCGTTATAGAGCGTGAAGCTAGATGCTGAACTTTCTAAGTGGTAGAATTCAACGTTACGTCATATCCTACATAGTGGGAAAATAAAAATAAGTAAAATCTCTTCCCCGAGTGGGAATCAAATCTATCACCGTCACCTTTATAGTCAGGTGGTGTCAAAGGAAGCAACATTATCTCAAATTAGAAGTAACAAGTGAAATCTGTGTCAGACACAATAAGTGGATGGCAAACCCAACGACCGTCACCACCCTTACACCATAATCTATTTGCTCAACGTTTTAAGCCGTGTGCTCTTCACAAAAGAATGTTTACACAAACCCCTTTCACTCCCTTTCATAGAGGAACCAGATAACTAAGGCACGTCGGAAACGGAATATTGGTAACTAGTTACCGGAGGTTCCTTTGAATTGAGACGGTTGAGAGGTCTTTTTGTACTGGTTGTTTAATGCTGAATGGACGTCTTCAGATGGCTGGGAATTTAAAGAAATTTCTCTTATGGCCACGAAGACTGTAGGTTTGATTTTTACTTATTTATTTGGTTTTAAACTTTTAAATGATTTTTTTTGTATTTCTATGTGTAATGAGTTTAGAGTAATTCGTAATATATTTTATTTGTATACAATGAGTTGAGAACATTTTGTTTTTGGTTCATCCTTATCCTGCATAACTGCTTTATGCGTTAGGCAGATGGAGCCTAATGTTAAGACACTCCATTCTCCATGGCGCTTTGTCTTGTTACAGAGAAAGTAAAAATAATTAATTTCTCCGAGTGGGAATCAAACCCGTACAGTACAATCAAACAATGTATCGCTGCGCTGTTAAGGTATTAATGAATAAAAAAATACATGTGAATATCGCATGAAGCAAATTCAGTTTAGGCCGAACTTTTGTCGTATTACGTTCGTTAACATTTACAAGCTTTTGCACTATAAAACTAAAATTGTATACTGTTTTACGTTTAAGTTGATTTTGTAAATGTTTCATATGTTAGACATATGAAATAGAGTCTATTTCTAGTATTTCATAGCAAATTATATTGTTTTAGTTGTTTTTTTCGTACACAAATATATTTTTTATATTTTTTTCCAATTAAATGCGAACAAACAAATACCAATCAAACTGAGAACCTCCTCATTTTTGAAGTCGGCTAAAATGCTCAAAAGTTATATATAGCTCCTGTTCTTTTAGCTTCGTTTACTGTCTTCAACTGGCCTTTAGGGGCCTTTTACCTGTTTTATCATTTATATATATAAAAAAATACCCAAAATTGCATATTGTCACGTGCCGTCAGTCGAATGATTCCGTTAAAATAATGTTGCATGAGGTAAAAAAATTGTTGTGGGTTGTTTGTATCGTACAAACACATGTTTCGTATGTACAAAATATTTCTATTGGGTTTCTAAGGTTAGCGCGTTCAAGCAAACAAACTCTTTAGCTTTATAACATAAGTATAGAAGTTTCATAGTAGAAGTATTTCAAATTTCAAAATGAAACTAGAGACCAGCCGTGGCGCAGATGCACAAAGTGTGACTGCAAAGTTGATTGGTTGTGGGTGCGATCCCCACTCGAGGACATAAAATATTTATTAAAATTATATTTTCATTTCTTCGCTCTGTTGTAGAAGCAAAAGCGCGGCGTTCCGCCACTCTCCACGCCTCCGGATTTCGGCGGTAAGTGGGGAATGGAGTGCCTTGACACTACCCCTGCCTAAACTGCTGTGTTCGGGATTTAGTGTGAAACTGATTTAATTTTTTCAAACCTATTACTTACTATATGTAAGTACTGTTATCAATCTATAATAAGTGCATCTGTTCCTCAACAGCATTATAAGCATTATAATATATAATGAATAATAAAAAATATATTGTAACAGTACATAAACCGTGATTTGTAACGTTTTTTTTAAATCCTGATCCTATTCACCTCGCTCCGTATCAACCCACTGAGCCAAAAGAGACCGTTGCAATTAGAAAAACATTAAATTCGCAAGAACATACCGACAACAACCCTTACTTTGCACCCCTAAGAACACCTTGGAAATTTATTATTACCACGCAACACTGAGGGTCGATGGCGCAGCGCCCAGCTGTTGGTCGCAAATCGATGATATAATCAGAAAATTTGACTCTATTACACCCTTATAGAGACTGTTTTTATTAATTTCGTCAAAATCCCACAGGCACATATGGGATGCAACCCTCGACGTTAGATTTGGACAGAAAAAAATACTTAATAGGATGTTTTCTGAATGAGCAACGACAAAACGTACAAGGATTTGAATCTATTCTGACGTGTCCAAGAGTGGGTGGTTTTGCCATGGGAATAGGGGTTGTATTAAAAATTTTATTAAAGCTCAAGCTTTTGTTTGCGGTTGCGTGTGCAGAAAATTGTCTTCTATACTTATTTATAAATATGTGAAGCGTGGGGTAATTAGAATTTTATAATTTTTTAGGGTGATAATATTATATTAATAATTTTTAAATTTTTGACTTATTTTTTAATCGATTTATAATTTTTTTATTATATGAAGATTAAAAAAAACAGATCACGCTGTATACCGCACACACCAGGTTAGGCAGAGTTAACCTAGTGTCAAGACACTCCCCACTCTGTTAAGTGGCAGAACTCAACGCCGCGCTTTGTTTCGACATATAAATTGAAGTAACTATATACGACACATATAAGATGAAATCATCTCCGCGAGTGGAGATCGAACCCACAACCAGTCGGTTTTACATTCACACTTTGTGCCCCTGCGCCACGACTGGCCTCAATTTTAAACTTATCAGTAATATCGTTCGTAGAGAATAGCTTAACCCCACGCCAACTTTATAGGGGCGCGTGTTCTTTAAACCTGGGGCTTGTGTTCAATTAAATATCCTAGGAACCCTATCGCGACACTATTATTACAATGCCCTATACTTTTAATACTTGTAACTTTTTTATTATTATTATTTAGCTCCACGTAGTTAGTTGTGGCCAGTCGTGGCACAGGGGCACAAAATGTGACTGTAAAATCGACTGGTTGTGGATTCGATCCCCACTCGAGAAAACGAAGATTAACCTAAATAAATATTTTCATTTCTTCGCTCTGATGTCAAGGCAAAGCGCGGAGTTGAGTTCCGCCACTTGTAACACGTAATGTTTCCAGAATTCGGCGAAAAGTAGGAAACGGACGGTATTAACACTAGGTTTCCTCTGCCTACCCTGCTTGTAAAATACTCTTTTTGTCAATTTCGACACATTAGCCAACTCCCTGCGTAGCCTAACTCCGCGTTGTGTTTTGTCTTGTCTTCATAGTTGGAAAATAAAAACAATTCATTTATTCAATTCATTCGTTCGCTCAACTTGTAACTTTTCTTTCCCATTTCTCTTCTATATGAAATTTGGCGCTACTCTATCTAAATATCTATAGATTCGAACTCCCTACCCTTATATATACGTGGTCACAAAGATCACGTAAGCGGTGGGAACTAAAGATACTTACAACGCTCTCAACAGCTGTTCGCCAAACAACCAGCGCATTCTGGACCGCCAGACAGCACCGCTACTTGGGTTGTTTATGTGTACGGTTTAGTTCGTTGAGAAGGGCTCTTTCTTTTGGTTGTTGATTTTTTTATACAGTTTTGATTGGAAAAAGCTTTTTGCGAGAAAGATAAAAAAATAACTGGCGATATTACGTAAGTTTCATGTATGTTGCTTAGAAATAATAAACCTGTCTTATATATGGAACTTCCAATGGGTAGTTGGTTCAAGTCCCATTTTAAAGTTTGCGTTTCGACATTTAAGGAAGCCTATCAATTGATGGAGAGTGAAGAGCAGAAATACTTTGTCATTTTTCTTTTAATTCTTTTTATAGTCTTGATCGTCTTCGTCTTTTTGTAACATGATGGTAGTGGATTGAATTCCTTTCAGGAGGAATAGGTTATTTTAATTTTTTTTTCGCTCTTGTTAGAAGATGAAAGCACGGTGCTGAGTTTAGCCTCTCAACACACTCGACAATTGACCGAAAAGTGGGTAACGGAGTGTGTTAACACTACCTACAGCGTAGAGCTAAAGTCAAGAAGAAATCAAAAATCATGTTAAAAAAAAAACATTATTTAATATCACTCAACTCTGGACCTAACGATATTGTATGGTCTCTAATATTAACATTTTCTTGGGTTCTTAAAGCTATCGTTATAAACCTATTAATCAATAATATATGCATACTTTATGAGACAGTAATTTCTTTTTTCTTATTGTAATTTATTTGATTGTTGTATAATTACTTAATGTTGGTTCGTTTGAATATTTACTAAATTATATTTAAATTTAAACATTTACATATTATAATATGTACATATGTTCTATAAATTATATGATTTTGACATTGCGGCTTTCAGTCATGCCACCCAAGACGCAATATCAGTAGGTGGGATTGAACAATAAAAAATGATTACAAGTTTTTAAAATAATGATTTAACGTAACACGAAAACACAATAGTGATAGATCACTTCTCTTTCAGCCTGAAATATATTATTTATACACTATACAGTGTTTTTCTTTATATTTTTACTATTTATTGTATTATTATATATTTAACGTACAAGTAACTAAATGTTTTTATATTGTGTGAAATTGAACCCACCACCCAGTACTTGAGCATTCTAACCACGTCGCATCGATGGGCTTAGAGCGATTATTTCCAATAGTTTTTGTCCAAGCGGTTCAAGTTACAATGGAGAAGGGTGGGTTCACGTGTGCGACCCCCCGCGATGCTCATGATTTACTGCTTTCTCGTCGAATTGTCGATTCTTTGGTGTTCTCTTGTACAATACAGTTATTTTATAGTAAAAGCTGTTCAGTTTTATATATATAGATATATATATATATATATATATATATATATATATATATATA
>DWAP01001128.1:0-16949 GCA_018230625.1 Heliconius eleuchia
TTCGAGTCCCGCTACGTTCAAATTTTTATACGTTTTCTAATTAAATATTTATTTTTCCTAAGTGTGGATTAACACTTTAAAAATGTTTAAAAAAGTTTTATTTTATGTTACTTGAATCACATTTTTAATGCCATGGTTAGGATCTTACTTCCCTTCCAAACCAAAAACCCAAATTGATTGCTTTTGAACTATTAATCAACGAGTAAGTACTATCTATTATTATGAACCCAATGAGATGGTTATGTAACTAGCAGCAGGATCTGGAAGTATTTATCTTCTGGAAATAGTGTCTGCCGAATTGTATACATACTATCGTGGATTCATTTCATTAGTGTTTCTTTAATAATATCTTCATAGGCAAGATCAGGATACTTCTACAACAAAGCAATTACCTTCCAATCCAAGCCCTGTACTGTGAGAGCTTGGAAATTATTAATCAGAGAAATGACTATACTTGTGTTTTGTAATCCAACCCAATCCAATAAGATGAATATCAAACTAATATTCACAGTTATGAGGTCCATATGAGGTCATCTCAGGAAGCGCTGGACGTATATATCTTCCAAAAATATAGTGTCTGCTAAATTACATAAAAATTATAGTATAAAAACCTAACTATTGACTTTCTTCTAAAGCATAAGATACGATTATATATGTATCTACAATCTTTACACTATAATACTTTTAAAAGTGTTATACTATAGACATAATTAGACTATATATATAATTTTCTTGTCTACCATAAGTATTTTGATATGTTTATGATTGACAACTTTGTATAATACTTTTTATATTAGGTGAGTTTTGTTCAAATTTGATTGTTACTTAATTAATCTTCTTGATTATATTTTATTTTTTTATATTTTTTTTATATATCTATTTACTTATGTTCACAAACCAAATATGACTCTATATCACCGGTCCCTAAGTAAATATACGTATCCAATATTATTTTAAAATAAGTGTAGTTTTGGCATCACGCATACAAGATATGAATACTATATGGATATTTATTTAGAAATGCCAAAAAAATGTGAATTATACGATGAGTAACTTCAAATATCAAAAATATAATGTGTAATACAAAATTTTCTTTGAAATGGTATTGTCAATAACTATTTCGATATTTTTTTACTATTTGTATAGCACTATTTTTATACATAAATAATTAAATTTCAGGACTCTAATTTTATAAAGTAATTATTTATCAAGATAATTAAAAGAAATTGGAAAATTTATATGTTTTATTTTCACAACCTATGTTTGAACCAAAATGTGTGTGCTGCTATACACAGCTTCCATTTCTATGTATATTTGAATTTTATTTATTTAAATATATAACTAGTTTTCGTCTAGAAGTACTACACTCTTTTATTCTTATTTTATTTTTAGCTTCAGGATGTATTCCGCATATTGCAAGGCAGAAAGACCTAGTGTTGAGACACTCCGTTACCCACACATCGCCGAACTTTAACACAATTGATGTTCAGAAGTGAAAATTATCGCAAATAGAAGATTGATAGTAGGAATTTACACTTCTCAATATTTATTGAGTTACGGAGCCCAATTGTGCAATTTATCTCACCAGAGCAGAAAATCTACCCTATAGCGTTCATAGTCAGACACGACTTTAGGTTATTTCAATTACTGATCTATTTACTTCAGTAAATGATAATACTTCTAAACCCAGAGTATACGGATCGATATTTATAGTGCAATAAACAAGACTAAAGTTGCAGTGACAACAAATATTTATTTGCAATGCGTGGTTAAAATAAAAAATGTTTTGTATGATAGGATTTATGCAAGTATGAAGACCACGTACTGAAGAGCCCCAAAAATTGCACACCAGGAACTAAATGAAGATATACATATGTATAAAGCTTGAAGTAGTATGAATAGAATGAGCGACAAGAATTGAGAATGGAGTTAACACTGACAAACGTTAAGAAGTCGTATGAAAGACGTCTAATTGTCAAATCCATCAATGTATTTTATTAACGTGACTACTTGTTCGATGAAAGATCTGACTGTGATCACGTTTGTTAAAATATATCCAGACGAATAACGTGTCATGCTTATAGCGGTGCTCGATAAATGCAGTGTCCTGAGATTAGCGCATTCAAGTTAACAAAATCTTCACATTTTTAATAATAAAATGGTTATAAATATCATTCAATTTTAGTATGAAAACGGGAAGTAATGTATGGGAAAAATAAATTTGGTATGTACGTAGCTGTTATTACTCAGGTTATAGAATGAATTAACTAGCTTTTAATTCTTTGCTTCTATGATAAAAGTAAGTTTATATATTGTTCATTTGTAATCCTCTACATCTACCAATGTAATATAACTAAGTAATGTAGTGTATCTGTAAACATAAAGACTATAAAGTATGTAAATATGGCAATTGCAAAAGCTCTGCTGGCGAAATTTAAGTTGAGTGACTAATATTGATATAAAATTAAATTTAACAATAGAAGATAATATATCTAAAAAAAGATCTTAATAATATTGCTGGCTGCGAAGAAATATTGAAATTGCATTAAAGCTTCTATTTAAATATAAATTCTAAATCTGCATTTTGTTACTTTCATCACAATTTAACAATATAATTGTTAAAATGTAAAACTGAAAAGTAACTATTTTAACAGAAGCATTAACATTATTATCAGTCAAAAAATATCCTTTATGTAATAAGAAATTTTATGAATCATCAAATTTGTAAGGTAATTTATTTAAACTCAAATCAAGCATTTTCAAAATTTCTACAATCCGAAATTCGATAGTTCTATCTCTGAAAAGAATCAAGTAAGACTACCAAAAGCACAACATTTTAGGAGCTGAAAATCTTTTCAATATAAAGTTCAATTAATAAATGGACAAAGAAGTAAGTAATATCATATTTGGATTTCTTTTATTTTAGCTTCCGGCTGTATTTTGTACAAATCAGGGTAGGCAAAGGGAATGGGAACATAGTAGTAAGACACTCCGTTTCTATTAAGACACTTCCCTTCCCTACTTTCTGCCGATATCTGGAGGCATTGCGTGTTCAGTGTTGGGTGAAATATTTCATTTTTCCGAATGAGAGTCGAACCCACAATTTCTTTCGACACAACCGACTGAAAACCTGTTGCGTTTACAGTCGCACGCTTGTGCCTCTGCGTCACGACTGGCCTGATACCTTTGCCTTTGTAAAAACATTGCATTTGGTATAAGAGTATTTATTGCGGACTGCCACTCATGTGGAGTTTCGATACGTGCATTGAATCAATGTCAGATTCTCTTTGCAGAAGAGAGAGAGACTCAGAATTTTTTTTTTACTGTGGAATTTATGAATACAAGCGAAGTATTCTGTTATTTTTTTATATAAATACTTAAGTGACCTATAAATTTATCATAAAAATCTTTTCTTGCCAATATAAATAAAAGTAAATGAATTTTCGATGACAAATTATATATTACGCCATCTTTCGTCAAATATATGTAGGGAACAGTTCTACCTAAATGAGTTTTAAAGCGTTTACATAGATGGCTACCTATAATATCACCTTAATTTTCTACATTTTAAGATTGAAGCCAATATACGCATTTCCGAACTGTTTAAAATAAAAACTTTTAGCTTATATTAGGGAAAAATCTGTGATAAAAAACGATTTTTTTTCCGTTTTTCGGTCCATTTCGATACGTATTTAATGGCAAAAAACGTAATCAACTGAAAACTGCATATATTCAAATATATATTATTTAAGAATATTCATTTGATTAGCCACAGAATACGCAATGCCTCATGAATTCATCGGAACGTGAGTGCCTTACAGAAGTGTCTTACTGGGAACGGAGTGAACACTAGGTTCCAAGGTTTCCTCTGATTACCTTGCCTATTGCGGTATATAGCGTGACGTTAAAAAAATAATAAGCACTTCTTTACATTACAATTGGAAGTATCTCAGACTACCTTAAATTTAGAAAACTAAATTTGGGTTTTGGAGATTCAAAAATAACTTCAGTATAATATCCACAGGCATTATAGAGTAGTCCTTTTTGTAATTAAGTAAATAGGATTTTAAAAAAATAATCAATTGAAACCGACAAAAAAGTAACAAAGTCAATCAAAGATATTAAATTTCAAATTTGGGATAGAACATAAGTGACTGAAGCTGCCACTGTCAATATGCAGAAACCTGCAAGTTGCGTTTAAAAATCTTAAAACAAACGAAATATAATACAGGCAATTTCGCAAATTTAATTCTTGGTTTAAGAAATAATATTGGTAATCATATTCACGTACAAAAACCTAATATTTTTCCAACCGATATCATTTTTTTTTTAAATTCAACAAGTTACGATCGTAGAAATGAACGCAAGTAAAACCTAGCAAATATAAAATTTATATGTAGTGGTGTATACATCAATATAAAATTTCTATGTGTGAGTACATTAGTACGTGTGCGTGCTTTTTTTGATGTGGGTGTAATAGTTGTGCGCATGCGTTATTAAATTTGTGTGTGTGTATGCGTCTTTGTGTGGGATACGCTTGTATGCAAGCATGAAAAATATTTATTGGGTTTATATTCAAAAGTTTATGAATAAAAACAGTTAAGAAAATGTGAATTCAAATAGATTTACATTACTTGCAAAATCTTCTTTTAAGTCCTGTATTCATCTTGTTCAACATCTATTTCCCATATTATTTCAATATATTCTCTTTTTTCTTTGGAAGAAAATTCCTATGTCTTTATTGCAACATCTTTAAAAAATTCTACAACTATCCATTGTGTTGACTATCAAGCATTCCGAATTAATTAATATCCAGCGCATTTTCTATTGTACAAAAAATAATCTTATATATTTTTTAAAAATTATTAAATCTTCATCTTTAATTATACTTATCCAAAATTTATGTGTTTAATTTTTTTTAAATTAAAACTCCTTTAATCGCTAAAACTCTAAGACACGATTGTACACAATCAAAGGAACATCAAATAAGATTAATTTTAAATAATGGTAAAGTAGAAAGCAACAAAGAAGTCAACGTCAACTTGGACTAATTTAAACTAGTAAAAGGTCAACAAACTGAACATAAGATATAACCATCTTCAACTTCCTACTTAACGGATCAGATTTGACTATTTAGATAATTCTATAATAAAAATTCCTAATGTAATATTTTATTCGCTGTGTTTATAAAAAAGCTGCGCCACGACAATTCTAGAAAATGGAGTGGAAGTGGAGCTAAGTAAATGGATTTTCCCAAAATCAACGCATCAAAACCAGAAATGCAAAATATAATTCAATCTATATGTAGCAATGAATAGAACAAAGAACCAACAATGTATCCCGGGCAGGGCACAGCCGCCATATTGCCTCCATTATTGACCTGCCTCCATTATTGGATATTGATATACGACTTTAGTAGCCAAGTAACAGGTATAAAAACAGAATGCAGGCACACCTGTAATAGTGTTGTCAAGTTGTGATTGGTTGAAAAATCAGACATGCGAAGTAATATTTCATGTATTGATTTTGTATCTTACCCGGGATGACCATTTATGAGTAGAATATACACTTATAGTCTAGCTAGGATAATGCTGCCGAAATAAGATTTATAATTGTAGCTCAATTTGTTTTACTTTACGTTTCCCAGGTATGATTACAAAGCTTCAAAAAGTTGACCAAATGACTTGATACAAAACTTTCTCTTCTTAACTGAGAAAATATGCAGGGTTCTAAAAAAGTGGCTTGCCTTTTTTCACGCGCAAAAAGGAAAAATTATGAAGATTAAGCTAGTCCGCGCTTTTTGTGCGTTTTCCAGAATGGGGAAATGAAATAAATTTACTCCTCCGAGTGCATATCGAGTCCACACAAAATAATAATTCCAGTGCACCACGGCGAGTTAGCTAAAAAAGTTATTTGTGTTGTTAAACAGTATGATTAATAGAAGTAAAAATCTTACTTGGGCCCGAAGACATCTTGGCATTGTTGGACAAAGAAATCCAGAGGAAAGTGGTTGCCGAAGACTTCCACAGCACCAGAGGATGTTTGATAAAAACCAAATTCCGTACACGTTTGGTACATCCATTGACGAGCTGGAATAATAATATATTTCAAATTATAAATAACATAACCAAATAAAGAATTTTCTTTTCTAAATCTAAATTGCCAACATAAAAGCTGACCGTAATTACTATTTTGACGTGGAGGAATATTTATATTTCAATACTATTGTTTCCCATAGCTAGATAGATAGGCAACGGCGTTAGGTTCCAAATCCAATGCCTTTAAAACGGGCAGTAGATGAGAAAAAGACTAAAAGAGTATCTCAACTTCTCAACACTATGTATGTTCATGAATACCTTATTAAATTATTAAAATATCCGACAGAGTTAAGTAAAGAAGAGAAAAAGTACTTAAAACAACGTCTTGGACTATTCAAGCATTTATGCTAATATAATCATCACGTATCAAACTTTGCAATAAATCATGTAGATTTATTTGTTTTAAATAATTTTAAGAATAACAACTATAAATATGATAAAATCAGCTTCACCCTGTATCCCGCACACAGCAGGGTAGGCAGAGGGAACCTAGTGTTAAGACACTCCGTTCTCCACTTTCTGCCGAATTCTGGAAGCATTGGGTGTTTTTTGTATATCCGTTCCACTTTATTGTTCATTATCTCAATATTTCTAATGTATAGTTGACTGCTAGTCTATGCAAGTATAGTTGCAAGCAACAACCCGTTTGCCAATAATATTTATTGACGTATTTAGGACAGAGAAAAGTAACTCTTACAGAGAACTTTTTAGAGGCTCAGTAGATTTGCGTGAAAGTTGAATAATCCAATCATTTTTACAAAATTCATATTTATAATAGTATCATATGTATGACGCCAGGCGCAGTGACACGAAGTGAGACTGTAAAACTGACTGGTTATGGATTCGATCCCCCCTCGAGAAGATGAAATGTTTGCTTAAATTTATATTTCCATTACTTCGCTCTGGTTAACGAGACAAAGTGCGGCGTTGAGTTCCCCCCACTCAACACACAATGCCACGTAAATTCAGCGGCAAGAGAGAAACAGATTTCTATTAATGAGAATAGAGTGTCATAATACTAAGTGTCCAAATTATCTATATAACTAATGCTTAGCGGCACAAAGTCTAATTGTAGACGTGACCTTGGTGGTACGATTCTCACTTAGGGGAATGAATAATTTTCATTTCCTCTCTCTGGTAACAAGACAAAGCGCGGCGTTGGGTTCCGCCACTCAACACGTAATGTCTCGAAAATTGAGCGGAAAGTGGGGCGAACGCAAAGTGTTTGAACACTAGGCTCCGTCTGCCTATATTGCTATGCGGGGAAAAGCGTGAAGCTGCTGACTAATAGTCATATAGTTATAGGGCTAGGACGACGGGACAACGCCCGTTGGGTGCAACTGCACATGCGATGTACTTCAATACCGTATTGATTTTGCGTCTCACACAGATTGCTTATGTGTTGCAACTTATTTACGTATATGTACGTTTATTTTAGTATACGTATCTATACAAGAAATTGAATATGTAGGTAGTTGACGTTGTACGTTTTACATTAATGTTTACTTGTGGGCCGTAACAGAGTGAGTTTACACATATATTAACACAGATGTAAATCAAGGGGCGGCAGGCTGCGGAGAGGAAGCTGCCACGACAATTACGATCTAGATTACCTGGGCTCTAGTCGTGTACCATCGCTAGGAACAACTACTGTTCAAAAAATCAACCCTAAACCAGCTAACGAATCTGATATAAACTGTCTGACAGGTGGGGTGCCAACTGGGAAGGATTTCCAATGTGTAAGTTACAGTCAAATAAAAAAGATGCCACTACGCAGACAGACATCGATATTTTGTACATGATGGAGAACTGGCTCAAAATTGAGACTAGCAGTCCAACACAGGACTCCGACGTCATGAGGGCCGACAGTGGCAAAACTGGAGCTTGCAATCCTATGAACAAAGATTCTGCTCAAAATTCGGGAGACTTTACTCAAGAGGGAGCTTCAACTCAAAAAGACCAGAATTCTGATATTGAAGACGACAAGTCTGTTGAAGATGACTACGAGTCATGTACATCTACTGAAGAGGAAAGAAGCAGCTCTACTCTAAAGGAACAAACGAGTGCCCAGCGAGAAAATGCCCCGTCAACCTCACAAGGAATTAAACATTGTGAACTGCACTGCCGCTGTAATAATGCAGTAAGTTTAAACATTTTTTAATATGATTTCTATAAAATATATATTCTTCTAATTTAATACATTATTAAAAAAAATATTTCAATTGTTACAGGAGTCTGAAATTATACCAAATAATATGATAGACATCAGAAAATGTAATCAAAGTATTATAAAAGATCAAGAAAAGTTATTATCCGAAATAGCTGCGAGTGATATGTCAACAAAGGAGAAGAAAATATTAAATGCAATGGTAGAAGAATTAAAGGTATTAATGCTGTCACCGTAGAGTGTATGAAGTAATTCAAAACATATGTACTTTTCAATCGCTGTTGTAGTAATTGTTGTCCTCCTCCTGTCCTAATATTTCAAGTTCATAAATCTAACAATACATGTTGTGTACATTATAATTTTAAATTATAATGTTAACTGTAAAATTTGAATAAATAAAAAAATAATAAATTTTTCATTTCAACCCCTCCCCTGTGTTATACACAACTTACGTATAAAAATATTTTTCAAAGCTAGTTAAAATTAGGCATACTAAGCGCTGTCCTCTTTAATTTTGTTATAAGCAGTAATATCTCTATATTATAACTAAATAAAACGCCCTCTGAACTGTCGCAGGGGGGACTGTAAACGCGACAGGTTGTGGGTTCGATTCCCACTCGAAAATAAGCAATATTGAACGGGGCCAAACGTAGCACTGAGTTCTGCCACTCAAAACGTAATATCACCACATTCGGCGAATTATGGCGAACGGAATGTCTTAATGTGAACGGGGTGTCTTAATACTAAATTCACAGAATCCCTCTCCCTATGCCATACTATGTGCGGGATACAGCACAAAGCTAAAAAAATATTAGTAAGTAGTCTTTTCCAGTAAAATTGACGGCCACAAGCCTAGGCTCGAGTCCAGCAGGAGGCGCGATTGTCGTCGTCAAAAGTCGCCTCTCAAGCAGCCACGTAGTGCTTGCAATTTACAGAGTACACTCCATCATACCCAACGAAAAAAAATAGGATTTTATTAATAACCTAATTTTAAAGTGAAGAAATACTAAATGTGTCTATGTAGTCTTTAGTTAAAATTGATTATCACACTATATAATTGTAAATTTTGTATGCACCTGCCAGCAAATATTAAAAAATATATAAAATTAAACAAAATATTATATACTGCTAAATGTTATATAAAGTATTAACAATCAATAAACAATGTCAATGAAAGTGCCACTTGTGTGTGGTACGGGAGTGTCATAATGAGAAAGGAGTTTCTTAACACTAAGTTCCCAGGTTCCCTCGGCCTACCTAGCTTGTGCAGGATACTGCGGGAAGCTAAACAAAGTACAACTTATAATAAATAACTTATTATTACTTTCTATGTCTAAAACGGTGAAATTATACAATATTGTCAATATTAGTCAATTTCTTTCGTTTGTAAAGATTTCGTTTAAAACATAGTTCTGTTGTAATTTTATTGTGATTATTATTATTTTTTTATATAAATAAATAATTTTATAAGAGATAGAGATAGATATAAGATAGAAAGATGGTTGTTTTAATTTAAATTGTATTGTGTGTATTCACTCATTGCTCTTATACGAGATCCATGGATAAAAGAATAATATTGTATTAAACAATAATTATAAACAGATATATTTATAAAGTTATAAGAGTCATCCATTTCTAAACATTTGCTTAAACTATATTATAATATCAAACCTTCACCATCTGTCAAACGATTTTGACAGATAATACAGATTCAGAATCATATAGCATATTTTTCATAAACAATTTGTGGTTAAAGCTCCTATGTCAATAAAAATGTACATACATTGCTTTTTAAACAAAATTTTATCTTTTTTCAGATTGTGCTGCTGCCTACGATAACGAAATTTAAACAGTATGCGAAGCGCCAAGTCCAATGTGTTAAAGCGAAATGATGTTACCGTAATCACTTATTCAAGTATATTACAAGTGACACTGTTTATAAAAAAATATATAAATTTAATGTTTATATTTTTTATTAATATAATATAATAAACAGTGCAGTTTACCGTTATTCACAGTAAGCATGTCAAGGCCAGTTTACTAGCATATTTTATTAAGTACAGATAGTAGAACATAGAAATAGAAAAAGGAGAAAGTACATAGAAAGAGAGTCAGAGCATATTTTATTAAGTACAGATAGTAGAACATAGAAATAGAAAAAGGAGAAATAACATAGAAAGAGAGTCAGTCCAGACTCTAGTTTAAAGTGTAGAGCGTACAGGACAATTACATACAAAAGTATGAGCTGTATGAGCTCAAAATCATGAAAAGAGGAATTACTATGACCAAAAAGTGCTTTATGACACAATATGTGCGCCTTTTCAATACAATTAATATTTTTTATGTGATACTGTGTATGTAACGTGACTACTGTCATTTCGAAATAATAAATACAAACTTACTAATTTGAGCAATTTAAAAAGCATGTTCCAAAATCATAATGCATTCACGTCTGAAATTTTCTTTGAGATGCCCCAAACTGGAACCATATGTCTAATACGTATGAGAAAGAGATGTTATTAATTTAGCTAAGATTAGAGACAAGATCAGTGTTATTGATGTATATATAATAAAACACAAAATCTCTGATCAGTTTACTTGGTTTGGTCTTTTGATTTTTATCCGTTATCAGTGATGGTCAATCCAAGAAAGTATCAAAGAATGAAGAAGGAATATATATAGAATGGCCAATCTTTATGTGAATATAATATTTATTTAAAAGGAATTGTTACTTTATTCAACACGCAATATCTCAAAAATTCAGCAGAAAGTGGAGAACGAAAGTATGTTAATGGGAAAGGAGTGCCTTAACATTAGGTTCCCAGGTCTCCAAAAAAATAGCTATTAAATACCAATACAGTATGAATGAAGTGTAAAGAAACATATTAGTCTTTATATAATTTGTAACATCCTGAGAAAATTTTATTTCAATAAACTTTGTAGAGAACAGTACTTTGTATAGAATCTTTTTTACCTATCTAAATTAAGGATTAATTTAAGATAGTTAAAATTAACTAAGGTATGTTTATATTCGCTAAGTAAATTCATAACCTAAACTAAAATTCTTCCCATATCGTTCCATATCCGCTTGTATATTTCATATTAACCATATTTAATAAGTAAATGAATAAAAAAATATCGTTTAAAATCATGTAAATAAATCAATAATAAATCAAGTTGTATGTAACATACAAGAAAGGTATTTCACATACAAATTTGAAACGAACCATACAAATCTGTAAAGCAATCATAGCAATATATATTTTTTATCGGAATAACATCAATAACAATATTTTTCATTGTTATTATGCCAATTATACAGTATTTGAACTTTTTAGTTCAATTTTTTGATTATTGCACAAAAAATTCATGATTGACGATCTCAGTTTAAAAAACATTGTGATCGGCCCTTCAGTATTGATTATTGATAAGGTGCTTTAAATTTGTAGCGCCTTTAAATTAGCTGTATTTTGTTGAAAATATCTAAGTGAAATGAACGAAGATACGGGGCGAGAGATGTTGGAGGACGAGGTAAGTAAAAGACGTTTGGTTGTCATAAATTTCTTACTAGAAATCGAAATTTTCTTACCAATCTAAAATTTCGTATAACGACATTGTTTTTTAATACTATTATAGATTTTAATCATATTAATCAATTAAAAAGAAAATACGTTGTAGTAGTTCAAAAAGCAAGTCTTATTGCACAGTCGAGGTGAAATTTATAGTCGTACAATAGTAAGTAGGCCGTATACAAAATTTTCCTATAATGGCTTCCGGGTAACCGCCCAGAATTTTTCCTAACTAAGCCTAATGTTTTTTTTTGTGTTTCATCAAAAAGCTACTTAAGATATAAGAACTATGCCTATGAAAACATATTATCGAGGTTTTGTCTATAAAGTAACTTTATTAATTAAAATAATTTATTAAAATTGATTTTTTTTTAAAACGGTAACAATTTACCGATACTATATTGTACTTTAATACAAAATTGTGGAATTTGTTAAGATAAAAAAATTTAAGGGTTTATTGGTATTAAGGATAACATCATTAAAAAAATCCAATAAATGATTATTTGGTATAAATATTATATTAACTATTCTTTTGTTATTCAATTTTTTTCTTCTTTCATTCAATTCAATTTGTTAGACTTGGAATAATTATCCAAAACACAAACACATAGTTAAACTTATTTATAGAGGATGCCTTTATACTTTCAAAATACTTATAAAATTTTACAAGTTACTCAGAGAGAATCTATACTTTAGTACTCACATTGAAGAGTATTACGCACCTCCTGGCGGAACTCAACACTGCGCTTTGTCTAACCCGTCGAAAAAAATCATCGAAACGACACATTTTGATGTTTGTTGTGTAAACTTGCTATATTTGATTTTACCTACTAAATTGCAAAGTAGACCTTTATTTTATTTCATATAGAAAAGACTACAAATAAATTTTCGGATAATACATATATACTCTAAGTTATTTAAGATTTTTCACAATAAAATAAGATTCGCTAGCAATTTTCCACTGTAAGCCGTCGATACATAAACATTACACATATAAAATTAGAACTCACAACCACAATCTTTCTTCAAATACCTATAGAAAGTAAAAGATATCAAAAAGCAATACAAATTTCACATTTACATACCTCCATCTGATCCCCACGTGTCGTTCCTTAAATCTCTTATCATATTATCGTAGCTATAATCTAAGCAGGATTGATTAGACTTCTCCAATACTATAGAGTTGAATTCCGCTAATTTTCTATACGCCGGAGTATTTGTTCTTGTTAGCATTTCACATACCTAATATATGAAATACAATTTTTTTTTGTATAATTAAAGGAAAATTAGAATATATGTTATAGACGGCTTGTGTAAGTATTTCTTAAGAAAAGATAAGGTGCGGCGTTTTTTTCTGTCATTAACTAAATTATTATTTAACAAGAAAACAGAAGTTTGAGAAGTGAACGATTGAACACTAAATTATCGTTGCTTATAGAAGAAAAAGAAAAAGATAATATGTATGTAGGTACACTTAATAATGAAAAAAAAAAACATATTTAATATATGAATGGATTTGGTAATTAAAGGCTTTTCTTAAATTGTTTACTTTTTCTTTATTAAAATATATCTACAATAAATTGTTGACAAGTAGTCTATATTAATTTGGATATGACAAAAAAACAAATATTTTAATATAATATTAATAAAACATTTTTTACATGTCTGCTTTTTTATTGTAAGGCCTATAATAAAACTAAAGTTAAATATATTATCATATACACACCCCAACATTAAAAATACATATTACAATACGAATAAAAATACCGAAAGCAATTTCATACTAAAATAGAAAGCTATTAAGGAATTAAAACTTTCCATCTATTAAAGGGTTGCTAACATTTTTTATATTGAATTCAGTACTTTTATAATCCTTATTGCAGACGACGCTTGCATAATATTTCATATAACTATTTTGTATATAAAACTAACTAGTTTAAAAATAAGGCTAAATATATAATCACATATTCAATGATACACGAAAAAATTCTAATTAGTACAAAAAATATATATCATGTAGACAATAATATATTATAACAACCTAGATATAAAATTTTTACTAAAATATTATTAATATTTGATGTTTAGTTCAGTACTTTTATTCTAAATGCATACATTTCTTTGGCTTCACTTTGTATCCCGCACATAGCAGGATAGGTAGTGAGCAGAGGGAAACTGGGCACCTAATGTTAAGGCATTCCGTTTCCTTTAAGATACTTCCGCCCCCCACTCTCGCGGAATTATGATGTTATTACGAGGTGAGTGGCGGAACTAGACGCCTCACTTTGCCTCGCTACAAGGGCGAGGAAATGAAAACATAAAATATTTAATTTCCTCGAGTCATCTAGTCGCGCTTAAGCCACGAATATCCTCAACACAGACCTCAGTGGCCGCATACAGTCTTGAAAGTTTATTTTTTAAGAGTTCCACAATCGAGACATTGAACGTGTGTAAAATCCACATATAAAATAAAAATATATTTCTAATTTCTATATTTTTAACAAACTACTAGTACTTACTACTAGTAAAATTGTAGTTAACACTTACAACTTAAGTATAAGAAATAATAGTGATTAATAATTTAAATAAATTTTTGTATTCCATATTTTAAGCGACAAGAAAATGGCATACGATCTATTCAAAAAACACTGGGAATCTTGATTCAAAAATATGCTTAAATTAGCAAACATTAAAGTTCTTACTCATAGCCTAATTATATACAAGAAAAAAAAACAAATATAGCTATTATAATTTAGTTATTAATTAAAAATGAACGAAACAAATGTCCATGGTGATTCTATAAAATAATAATTAAAAAAAAGGTTAAAGCATCTTTTTAATATTCGTCAAAATCAAAGAAACCTATTACAAACAGGTAGTTATTTCTTTATTTTTTTACGACAATTTCACTTTATCATATACAAGTGGGCACCTGCTATGTTTCAATGAACACCCCTTCGCACTTCACAGGCTTAGGTCTGTCTGGATGGGGTGGATAATTAATACCTTTCAAAAGCTATTTGATCAGAGGCGTTATTGAAATGGACATTTGTAATTTGAAATTTAGATTTATATTTAGTGTTTTTGATTTTCTTAATATTCGTGTACGTTCGCCGTATCTCTGGGTAAACAGGGGGAACCTAGTGATATACACAGGATTCCCCACGCACCGCTCAATTTTCGGGGCAATACCTGTTGAGTGGAACTCAAGACCACGCTGTATCTAGTTACCAGAGCCAGAAGTAACGATAATAATTTATTCTATGGGAAACGAACCCACAACTATAGTTAAGAGTCAAGCGCTGTTCTGCTGAGTTACGACTATCTCAGTAATATAATCTCTCATAAATATAATCTCGGTATTAATACTGATGGGGGCTTAAGACTAAAAATATACTTTAATAGTACCTTTGAAAGCAATTTGATCAAAAGGATTATACAAGAAAGTATAATATTTTTTTTAATGAAAAGGGGCCGTTCAAGTACTACGTAAACACAATGGATTTGCTTATTTTTAAGAGGATTGCTTATTTTTGATGAAACAGGGGAGGGGGGGCTCAATAATTACAAAAAAACTACTTACGTAATACTTTATCGGCCCCAAAGTTATATTAACGTCTTACAATAAAGGAGGGAGGATTGCTTATTTTTGATGAAATAGGGGAGGGGGGGCTCAATAATTACAAAAAAACTACTTACGTAATACTCTAACGGTTATATTAACGTCTTACAATAAATAATACCTAATAAGTAGTTTTTAGAATTGTATAATATAAATAGTTATTAAAAAATAATTCATATAGATAAATAGGTTTTCATTATGTAATCGATAATAATATTATCGATTAAAGAATGCTTGCAGTTTTTACATATTAAATATATCTTTCAATAAAAATATACGTACATTTTATATTAAAATACTATGTATTATATACTACTAATAAGTACTATAAATACCACTATGATAATGATAATATTTTGTAAGAATTCCATAAAAGCCATAAAGATTTTCTGTTTTCGTGTAGGGGTATTGCACAAGCATTAATATTGTTCATAAACAATATTTGTAAACACGCTAAATGAGCGTCCTAAATTTATTCGCTGCAAATGCAATTGTGTAATTATTTTCCACTATTGTTTTGTAGCGTATAAATATCAAAAGTTTATATATAATAAGAGAGTTGAATATTAAATCTCGTCTCACTAACATCGTCACGCTGCCCTAGTCTACATTTGGCTAATAGCCATAGACGTCATTTTAAATAATACAATGAATAATTTCAAATAAATATTTGTAACATTTTTATACACCGTTCCCATTAAGACACTTCCGTTCCCCACTTACCGCCGAATTTTGGAGGCATTACGTGTTGAGTGGAGGAACTCAACTATTTGCTTCGCCTCGCTTACCAGAGCGAGGAAAGTGAAAATATCAAATAAATATTTCATTTTCTCAAGTGATCGAATCGACAACATACTGTGTTGACAGCCGCACGCTTGCCCCACTGCGCCACGACTGGAGTTGTTTCACAAAAAGACTTTAAAATATATTTTGATAATATATATGTAAACGTCATTGTGAAACTACTTTTGCATCCATTTAATAAAGTATTTTGTGATGTATCTCGTTTATTTCTAATGTAAAAAAATATCAAGATTAAACTAAACAAAATAGTCCTCGCTGTAGATATTTGTATTCCAGTACACAAAATATGTATACAGTATTTTATATTAAAGTATTGAAACAATTCTTCTTAATTAGTAAAATAAATAAGAAACGCTCTTTCTTGTATTTTGTCTAATGTTTAGACATTAGAATTTAGAAATATTGTACTTTTTAAAAACTTATTTTAATACTAAACCTGCACTTAAATCGAACACTGTATTAAAAATTGATTGAAAATTTCTGCTTTGAACACTATTTAATCAAAATTTAATAACAAAAAATAAATAGCTTCGAAACATTAAATTTCGATACGAGTTTTCCTGACTTTACATAGTCGATAAAGTATCAAAAATATTGATAAAAGTACATATTAAAAAATTTGTTCGGTCCAAGTGTTGTAACCGAACACCGCACACCGCACCGCGGCGTAGCCTTTGACACTCCCGGCG
>DWAP01001129.1:0-16939 GCA_018230625.1 Heliconius eleuchia
TTTTTTATTTATTTAAAAAATATTTTATTTATTATTAGTTATTATTTATTATTAACCTTCAATAACAAAAATATTTATTAATAAAAAAAATTAAATAATCGATAAAAATACGTACTGCCATTAAATGAGGTTCAAAGTAAGCCGGGTTGAAGTAGAGCTTGCGGCGCGTAGTTCCCACTGGTCTTGCGATTTCACGGTCGTCTATTGTCTCTACTATAGAGACGTGCTCGTCGGGTAAACGTTCAATTCCCGATTCGTCTCGATGATTCATTTCGTAACCATCACCTTGATGACGTATTTCTTTGGAATTCCTATGTATAACTGCTGATGTTGTTAGATTCTGAAAAATTTGTAACTTTTATTATACACGTCTTTAGGTTTAAATTTGATTTGATTGAACTAAATGGTATTTGAACGATACCATTAAAAATACATAATATTAACCATATATTATATATTTTTTTTTACAGTCTGGTATGATAATGGTGTGAACTAGTTAGGTTCGATATTTCATTATAAATTTTAGAAAATGTGAAGTTGAGCTACATTGATGTATTTATTGAACAAAAAAAATGCTAAAATCAAATTTATTCAACTCACATTAAAATCATTTTCCTCACTTTGCAAACTACTGTCATTGTAGTCATCCAAATCCGACAAATCACTACAAAAACCTTTATTATCGTGAAACTGTCGTCCCACGGTTAATAATGGATTATTTTTTATAACTCCATCATCTGGATTTGGTAGATTTTGTATACGTTCATTATTAATTCGTATTATATCATGTTCAGTAATGGAGGTACCATCTGGTTTCTTTAAACCTTTAAGTTTTTTTAAAGCACTCTCTTCACAAGCAGCTTTCCGACGTTTCTTTATATGTAAATAGAGAAATACAGACGCGACATATATGAGACCGAGAAGTAAGGAACTTATGCCAATTGCTATGTATTCTGTGACGGAAAGTCCAGAAATGTTGGAGGTTTCCGATGTGTGTGCATTAGTCGCGAATTGAACCTCAGTTATATCTGGAATTTAAAGTATTTATTACTGTTGACAAAATTAAATTATTATAACAGCGATAAATGTATACAAATAAAATTGTGAATTTTCTCTAATTATCATGATTGATCTTTGATTTTGTTCTGTCGTATACAGTTTTATAATATAAAATTGCTTTGCAATTGAATTGCAATTTGCTTAAGGAGTCCATCAATAAACATTTTTTATAATAAAAACAATGTCTTACTATTGCCATGTTTAGGCGGTGTGCCCTGGACTCTGAAGGCGACACACGGTGTGAATACACCTCGGAGGTCCAACGGCGAGGTCGGCGTCGCTGCTATATCCCTACACAGCAACCGTACAACCATTACACGACCTGACATCCTAGTACGAACTTCGTCTTCACCGCTCCACTGAAACGGTAAATATACAGCTTAACAAACTCATCATCATTATCATCATCAGCTTGTCCTCGTCCACTGCTGGATAAAAGCCTCTCTGGCATGACATTCAGCTCGATCTTTACGATAAACAACAATACAATTTAATTACAGTTTAGTAGCGTGTTAGAAACTCCTGATATCTAACTATGTTATAAACGAAATTATAAAGTAGTTCATGTAGGCTCTTATTGTTTTTTTGGGTACCCAGAATGTACACCATACGGTGGTAAAGTGGTAAACGGAGTGTCTTAACAGTATTTTCTCTCTGCCTACTCTGCTATATGCGGGATACAACATTAAGAACGGGCACTTCTTTAATTTAAGCAAAAGATACGCTTACTATGAGTAAAGAGACTATTAAGACGAAACAAATAATTGTTTACCTGTAAAAATGTTCTGCCTTCATCCCGAAATAATGTAAATGGCACGTCAGCATCAAGCGTGTTCCGTAGATCTAAGAAACCTTTGCGAGTGAGAAACTGAGCGCCAGATACAGCGCATATGGGAGTTTTCACATCTGTAAAATATATGAGAGTCTATTTCTTAAGAATATAGATCAGTAACCAAATATTTTTTTTTTCATTATTTACTGGTTTCATATTATTATTGATATTGATTATTATTGATATTGATGAGGCAGTCGTAGCGAAGGGGCACTGTGTGTGACTGTGAACGGTTGATAGGTTGTGGGTTCTATCCCATATGAGAAATTGAAATATTTCATATTTTTTTTTCTTTACTCTGGGGTCGAGGCAAAGCGCGGCGTTTAGTTCCGAAGCCTCCTGAATTAGGTGGAAAATAGGCGGAGTGCCTTAACACTAGGTTCCCTTTCCCTACCCTGCAGTGTGTGAGATTTATCGGGATATATTATTGACTATTAAATTAGGCAAAGCCCATCAGAAAATTGAAGCAAGAACAAGCTCGAAAACAGTAGAAATACGCTTACTTTGAAACGTTATTTCTCTCGATGGATGTATTATTTGACCTTTTAACGGTAAATAGATAAATGGTATCCTCTGCACTCCACTGCCGGTTCCGAAAGTTGCCAAGGAACATTCTGTGAACAACAGGTATTGATTGTGAATAATAACATTGATTTATGGTAGCTCTACTAAATCAATATGTCAAATTAACAAATATGATATCTATTAGTAAAGTTTCTGTTTTTGTTAAATAAATCAAATAAATTAAACTGTTTTTGGTATCCAGGAATTTTGTGAGGTCATCCGTGGTGCAGGTATACAAGCGTGTAACTGTAAACGCGATAGGTTGTGGGTTCGATTTAAACTCGAAGACACGCGGCGTTGAGTTCCGCCATTCAATACGCAATGCCTACAGAATTCGGCAGAAAATAGGCAGCGGAGTGTCTTAACACTCAGTTGCTCACAGCGTGGAAAAAAAAACTAAAACAACAAAATAAGACTTGACTATTACTGAAACAAAAGTATAGATTCTATTGCTTAAGCATAGTATACAGTAAGTAAGTCTTGTTAATAGTAATGTAATACTATAGTTGAAATGTAATTTTTCACTAGATAATATTTGAAGAGGTGTTCAAATAATCTTATTTAAATTCAATAAAAGGCTTAATATTAATTTTCTAATCCATACATATTGAGGCCAGTGGCAAATGGGTTGTGGGTTCAATCTTCATAATATTTATTTAAATTTATATTTCCATATCTTCGCTCTGGTGTCGAGGCAAAACGAGGCGTTGAGTTCTACTTCCAGAATTCGGCGGAAAGTGGAGAACGGAATGTTTTAGCACTAGATTGTATCTGCCTACTGTTTGCGGATATAGCGTAAAGCCGATTCAATCGATACATATGAATGTGAAAAATTTACAATTTAACGAGGAAATCATCCAATTTTATGCACATCTTTATCATTAAAAAGTCATTAAAGAGAACCTATCTCTGGAATAGTAGTCTTTAAATATTGATAAGAGCGTTGCAAATGCTATTGCGTCAAATAAAACACAGTATTAAATTTAATTTACGTTTATTTACTATTCATAAAAGTTTAAAATCTACAAAAGTACACAAGTTATACTGTATTTATCCTCTGAGCTGGAGCATTGGCCATTTCTCATTGCGTTCTAAATCGATTTCAGCAAGCCGTTGTAAATACCCAGTAAATATCTAACGATAGCTTAAAAGCTTATATTTAAATTGGAAATTACATTATAGAAACTCCAATAAATGTAAACAGAACTAGTGAGAGCTGTAGTGAATTCTTATTTAATATTTATAAATATAATAAAACTGTTATAGTATCATATATGTAGGTACATAGAATATTAAGTATTTTATCATTTAGTTCAAGTTTTCTAAATTCCACTTAATTTATTTTTTCAGCTTCACGCTGAATCCTACAAATAGCAAAGTAGGCAGAGGGAACCCAGTGTTAAGACACTCTGTTGCTCATATTAAATATTTTTATTACTTTATTATTTAAAAAAAAATATCGAGGTAAACTTTTAAAAAAATCATATCTACCTCTAAAATAAGGCTTTATTTAACTGAAAATCTTTATAAAGTTTATTATGTGAAAATATCAAGTGAATGTAATTCGTAGTGGTTTATTATAACAGTACTAATAAGTACTATTTTAAAATATTTATTCTTTTTCTTGCCTTCGCGTTTTGTCTCGCATAAAAGGGGGAAAAGAAAAAAATAAACCTAGTGTCGATACACTCCCGTCTCCGCGTGCTATCTGAATTATAGACATTGCGTTCTGAGTGATGCAACACAACGTAACGCTTTGTGTTACCAAAGTGAAAAATTTTTTTTGCCCTAATGAGGATCGAACCTACAACTATCGCGATTAGAGAAACACTATTGGCGCTGCGCCACGACTGTCATGTTATTTTTTACAGTAAGTAACAATATTAACTAAAGCTATTCAAAAATATACATTTTTTATTTTATACTTTAACAGTGCTTTTTTGTTATTGACTTTTTAATAAGTAGTGTCAAGAGACGTGACTGTGAAAAAGAAACAAGAATATTTTAAGTTCTACTTGAAATATAAATCTACATAATGTTATATAGAATGTGTTTGTGTCTGTGTGTGACTTGCGATATTGAAATAATTTAGCAGTATAATTTTTGAGGCCAGTTGTGGCGCAGGGGCACAAAGTGTGGTCCGATCTCCACTCTAGGAGAAGAAATATTTATTTAAATTTATATTTCCATTTCTTCGCTGTGGTGTCGAGGCAAAGCGCGGCGTTGAGTTCTGCCACTCAACACGCAATGCTTCCAGAATTCGGCAAAAAGTGGGGGACAGAGTGTCTTAACACTAGGTTCCCGCACACAGCAGCTGCCTACCCTGCTGAGTGCGGGATACAGCGTGAAGCTGATTTTTTTTATATCTAGTGTTTACTTTTTCAACTAACAATTCAACAATATTTATACAATTATTTATGCAACCTATATTGCAAAGTCGCTTCGTAAATGATATGCGAAACTATAGCGTGGCCAATTCGGTTTTTTATGTGGCAAGTTTACTTTAATACTTCTCTACAAGATCTTTGTAAATATAGAAAATCAATACGCTAGCTTTTATTTATGGTAATGATGTATAATTCTTAGTTAAAATTTAAATATATTACAAAAAATAATTTAAATATTATCTATTTTAACAAATCATCTGGCGTTTCATTAATTTTAGTGTTCATTTTTTGTATTAATTGGATATTAATGATTTATATATTAAATTTTTTTTTGTTTTCTTTAAAATATTTTAAAACTGTTTTTGTTCCAGACTTTGTCGTGACAAAGTTAAGAAAAAAATCGTACGATTGGCAGTTAGTTTAATTATGTTCTTTTTATTTTGATGGATTGGATTAAATATATATATTTTTTATCATTACAATATATACACTGAGCCCATCGTGGCGCAGGGGCACGTGAATGTATCGAGACGGTTGTGGGTTCGATGCTCACTTGGGGCGAATGAATTATTATTTATTAATATTTTCATTTCTTCGCTGTGATGGTACCAAGGACCAAGCGCGGTGTTGAGTACTCAACAGGCAATGCTACAAATATTTCGGGGATGGTGGGGAATGGAGTGTCCCATTAGGTTTCCTCTTTCTACCCTATAGCCTCCCACATACATGCGGGATACAACGTGAAGTTGATTATTATTGATTATATTATACACAAAAAAAATATGTGAAAACGTAATTTAAAAGAAATCGACGTTTGTGTAAAATTTACTATAGGATTCAGAGTAAAATGAAAAAAAATAAATAGTTAATTGAGCTACAAGGCAAAAAAAGAAAGAAATATAAACTTGATAAAGTACACGTATCTGCGATCTGTATCTAAACTATTAGTTATCCACCAAATGTTGTTCTATTATGATATCTAAAAATTTAAATAACCATTTTTTGTCTTTATATAATGTTAATAAAATAAAAAAAGATCGTTAATTGTCAAATCTTTGAATAGATTTCTCTCAAAAAAAACTTAGTAGGTAATAAATATTTTATTTCTTTTCCAAAAAAGACCGTATTTTTTTGAAAATTTTAGAATATTTAGCATTTTAATTAATTATGAATATAAGATGCGGAATGCTTAACAAGATGCTTAACATAAAAAATACAAATAACAAATTTCTTTCTAAAAAGTTCGAAAAACGAATACATTTTATATTTTACAAAATTGTCTATACTGTTTAATGACTAATATACATCGTTAATATTCCACGCTACTATATTTGGATATGTTAACAAAAGTATAAGAGCAATGTGTTTGTAAACTATTAACTTATTTTGTGTCTATTTCAGGGAGGGTAGAGGTAGGTAACCTCTGCTATAGGAGGAGGTTTTTATATCGTTCTTGAATTATAATTGCTTAATTGTTATTAGTATTACAATAGAAACGATTTACAAATATTCAATATTTTTTTTCTATATGGAATTTGGTTTTCTAAAGGGGCCCAAAAAGTAAAATGCATCCCCCATATTCAACAATGTGTATCGATCAGCAAAGATCAACGCTATAACTAGTCCTTACTAAATTGATAAACCCTAATAAATATAAACAAGAATGCTTATAATCGAGGCATTTGAACCCAAAATCACCGTGGAATCATATAACAGTAACCGATGGCGTCACTAAAGTTTAAGAGTCTAAAGCTTACCTGGCAAATCATCAACGCACAGCTCACGATCTTCTCTGAAGAGAGGCGCGCGCTGCGGACATGCGCACGCGCACCCAATATCGCCGGCCGCGCCCGCGCCGTGCTCGGCACATCGCGACGCACCGCATTCACCACCTTGCATCATATACATGTATATATAAAATATATAATTAAATGATGAAATAATAAATTGTAATTTTGTAAAAAATATTGCGTAATGTTTTTATAAATGTATAATTGTTTATCGTTTAACATCTATTAAATTTACTTTGGCAAAAAAATAAAAATAAATAATTGGCCTGATTTGTTTTGGTTTTATATTAAGTTTCTACTGTGACAAAACTAAACTTTCTCTAAACGACTTCAGCCTAGTTTAAATATAATAATAATTTTATATGATAATTTGAAATAATTTAATGAATTAATGAAACTTACCAAGTAAAGTGAAAACGTCGCCGGTGTCCCGTCTCGTTAGATCGCCGAGGCTGGCGGCGGCGGCCGCTGTCACCAGCAGCAGCAACGCCGCCATGCTAGCCGCCGCCGTCGCTCTCGCTGGCTCGCCACATTCTCAACATCTGGATGTAATTAAAAAAAATATATAAATATAACTAGATAATTAGTAAAAAAAGTGAGCGGTTGACTATATCTTCGGCCCAATAAGAAGACAAAAACGCAGTATTGGGTTCCGCCGCCGATTTTGACTGCAATCATAAGACTAGGTTCCCTACGCGTAAAATCATAATAATAATAATATAATACTTCATTGCACAAATAAGAAGAAGAATACACACAGTACATTAAAACAGAAAAGAAAAACATAAGAATTAAATTTATAAAACTAAGCAGAAAGGTACAAAAAGTACTAAAAGTACTGGAGTTTGTATACCTAACAGTTATTTTCTTTAATAAAATCATGTAATAAAAGGCTTTTGATATTTATACGTCACCTAATATTTACTAAAATTATATTACAAGATTTTAATTTTTTTATATAATAAAATTTCATTATATTCGCATAAACTCCACCACCACTGTTACCAATTATAGATATATATATAGCGAGACCGGCATTCCTGTCATTCATAACAAAACAATTCAACAATTATTACTAATAATTTAAAACAGAAATAATGCGCCACTTTGACATCTGAATGTAAGACTAAGATATGATAAGTGAGACGCCTCGAGACGGTCCCGATAGAATATAATGTCGCAGTGAAAGCTCACACGCTATAGCAAAAATATCATTGTCTGGGTTCGATTTCACTTAGTTCTCATTATTACTCGTAGATAACCTTAGAAAATAGATGAGAAAATATAGGCGTGTGTTTTTCTTCTGTACGGTGTCAATGTAAGATGCCGTGTTCTGCCGTTTTTACTACATAGTGATCTAATTACGATTAGTAGTGATTATAAGATAAAGAGCCCTTTTCTATAAATTAATTATTTCAGCTTCACGCTGTATCCCGCACAGAGCAGGGTAGGCACAGGGAATCTAGTGTTAAGACATTCCGTTCCCCGATTATTTTTATATGTGATACGCCAATTGAGGCCAATCATGGCGCAGGGGCACACGTGTGTAAATGCGATTGTGCTATTCCCACCTAAGGAAATGGAATATAATATCTTTTTTCCTATTCAAATGATAATATTAAATATTTAATTTTTCTTGACTAGTAATCGAATTCACAGCCAGTCGCGTTTACAGTCATACTCTTGTATCCATGTTTCACGACTGGCCTATACCAGACTATAATTATTAGATAGTTAATATAGAAATGTATATTTAATAATGCTTTATAAAGAAAGTTAAGCTTACGGCTGTTTAGCCACCTGACTTAATATTTAGTGGCCTTAACAAAATCACAAAATCTCACAACAATTATGACTGAAAATAATTTTACAAATTAAAAATATGTTAAATTAGCAAATAGAAATATCTGTGGTTTCACAAAATAAAATCTTTAAAATATGTGTAACTTGACGTGCTTTGCACCAGCCAGACCGACTGCTTGACTGGAGAATAGCTCAGGAAATCATATACCTAGTTCATAGCAATAGGTTAAATCCTTTTGTTCGTAAATCAGAAGCACAATACTATTCTATTACCGCAACAGTCCCCTCAGTATTAGTTCTAGGGTTCAGAAATGGCACTTTAAAATGTGCAACATCCAAGATATGTTTTTGAATTCTTAACAATTTATGCCACAAAAAGCCACTTCTTGTACAAGAATACGTGGCTCCAGCCAAAGAAGGTTGTAAAGCTTAAATGAAAATCACGCAGCCTTTGTTTCGCCCCACCAAAATATATTATAATATATGTGATTTACCTAAACAATAGATCATATTCGTGCGTCTTCTGCATGGAACTACCACGTGGGATGTGCAGTTTTAATATTTTGGTATTATTGTAACATTTCGTTTTTTTTTGCTTGGGCAACGAAGTGTCTTAACACTACCTAGGTTCCCTCTGCCTATCCTGCTGTGGGCGTCATACAGCGTGAAACTGATTTAATTTAATTTGGTTTTTTTTTGTTATTTTAATATATAAGTAAAAAATAATGCTAGAGTAACTTAGACCCTAAATCAATTTTAATATTCAGAGGCCATTCGTGGTGCTGGGGCACAATCGTGTGGCTGTTAACGCGATAGGTGTAGTCCCACTTGAGAAGATGAAATATTAAATATTTGATTTCCTTGCTCTGAATTCGTTGACGTGGCGTTGCCTTTCTCCAACCAACGTGTAAAGCTTTCAGAATTCGGCGAAAACTGAGGAACGGAAGTGTCTTAATGGGAACGGAGTGTCTTAACTAGGTTCCCAAAATCCCTCTGCCTACCTTGCATTATGCGGAATACAGCGTAAGGTTAAAAGTATAAATAAATACATTTCAATCCATTTAAATTTGAGTATCTATAAATAATGACCAAAGAGAAAATTTCAATTGCAAACATCTCTAATACATTACGATTTATCAAAACAGCACGTTCATACCGAGCCCGTTGATTCCGTTGAACGATAGGCTGCATCGTTAGCCGACGGCTGGGGGGTCCGGCCACCGCTGTGTCAGTTTGTCCGTGTCACCGTACCGTGAAAACATTGTCACTTCAATAATATTTTAAACCGCGTCCCCAATTTTAGTGCGATGTTTACATATCCAAGTAAACACTACCAAAAATCTTGTCGAACACGGAAACGGATTTACGTAGAGTCAACAAGTGGGGACGCGTGCCACGGCTCGGTGTGGACTGTGGGCACTTCACTAGCTCAGCTAGTCAAACAAACAGAGCCAATATTTGTTGCACGTACAATTAGCTATCACCAATATTGGTAATCGAATTATAATTTATGTTGTGGTTTTTGTTATTTAATTTCTTTTTGTGTTGTTTATTTTTACAATTTTTATTTTTGTTTTGATAATATATATTTGAACGTTTCGGACATATCATGTTTTTGTAATATATGGACGTATATCTTTTTAGCTTCACGCTGTATCTAACACATAGGAGAGTAGGCGGAAGAAATATGAGAATCTAGTGTTAAGACACTCTATTCCCATTAAGATACTTTCCACTGAATTCTAAAGGCATTGCGTGTTGACTTGGAACGGAGTGTCTTAACACTAGTTTCCCTCAGGCCTACCCTGCAGTGCGATATACAGCGAGAAACAGAAATTATAGTCAACACTACGAACAATATTAGAAACATAGATATATAATAATAATATATTATAGTAATTATTCCAAGTAGAACACAAATGTGGAGCAAAAACGTACTACTAATTCCATAGCAGAGCCTACCATTACCCGCAGAAACTCCAGGAAACCAGTACCATGTGCCAGCCAGTACTATTCAACACACCAAGAGTTGACGTCAATAATTATAATAGTATAGCTACCGTTCCCACTTCTAGTACTGTACGGAAATGTATATTCATTTCTTACATATTTATAGAATATTCTAGACTTGAAGGATGACAACGATCTCTGGTGGTAGGTCCATGATCTACATGAAGCGTGTTTTACTCATAAAGTAGCTGGCAATTATAATAATAAGAAGTGGCCGCCTATCTCGTAACAGATTTTTAAAAACATTTATTAGTTGGCTGTAAGCTAACATACTTTAAACTAGAAATAATTTCTATACCTACCTAATACCGTAGCGTTAGGCGCTCCGTTCTCCTTGACTATCCCGCAAGGGATAAAGCGTGAAGTTATGTTAGGTTAAGTTTAAGTTAAGTTACGTAATGTCTATAGACAGATTTTAATTTTTCATGTATTTTCTTTGTAACTAAGTCCCTTTGTTTGCTGATATTTATCTAGTAACTAATATTACAATAATTATAAAAAGTTTCAAATTTGATTTCAACATAAAATATCAATCATACGCTAATACTTTTATATAGAATTTTACAAGATTCTATATAAAAGTACCTAGAAATTTTAAGGTTAATAAACATATGATATTCATGACTTTTTAATGACCACACTGCAAGTAAAAGTGAAGAATAAACCATCTTAATTTAAGTTGCCCTCCATTGTGAGTTTTCAACGCGTTTTTACGACGCTGTAAAATATAAATCTACATACATATATACATATATTATATATATACTTACAAAATATTTTCGTGACATTTTACGACCTTCACAAACTTGCATAGTTTGTATGGGATATCCTAAATATATTATAAAAAATAAAATCAAAATCAAATCAAAACAGCTTTACGCTGTATCCCGCACACAGCAGGGTAGGCAGAGGGAACCTAGTGTTAAGACACTCCGTTCCCCACTTTCCAGCGAGTTCTGGAGGCATTGCGTGTTGAGTGTCGGAACTTAACTCCGCGGTTTGCCTAACACCAGAGCGACGAAACGAAAATATAAATGTAAATAAATATCCCATTCCCTCGAGTGGGAATCGAACCTACAACCAGTCGATTTTACAGTCACACTTTATGCCCCTGCGCCAGGATAGGCCTCGACGACTACGAAAAGCGAGGAAAGTTATGGAAATCGAAAATTACACGGTAGTCAAATGAAATCTTATTTTGGTTTTATTTTTTTATCAAAATGTCAATTATTTTATTCAATTTTGCTATACAAACGAAACGTTACTTATAATTTGAATAAGTATTAGGTTTTATTTGAACTGCCTCTAAAGTATAATCTAAATTAATTGAATCTAAACTTATTGTGATATAATTTACAAGTAAATTTAAGCACAATTAGTGAATTGTGCTTAAATTCATATAAATACCAAATAATAAGCACAAAATCGATCCGTTTCGCACTTGGACCTGAATTAGTATAACAACTGACCTACTTTAATTTTCTAATCAAAACTTAAACTATTATTAGAGTAAAGTAATAAAATTATATTTCAAAATTAATCAGCACTAAGACTAGAAGATAAAACACATTTTAGCCTTTATGCGACGTTATCATATGTTTAGAGCGCCACAGAGCGATATTATGCACTAATTTAGTGCAACAATTTATGGAAATTCATTTAAAATTACAGTGGTTCCAAGCAACGGGCACTGAGACCAAGGCTGTCGGACTGGTTAATTGTTAACTATTATTTACATCTAATGCGACTTCTCCGTATTTATGATGATTAATGATTAGTAGGTTAAGGATTTCCAGTTCAGATGTTGTTCCGGATGCCTCGGGCTGGATAATAAGGAGTCGTTACGAAAACGCCACGCGTCTATGCAGATTTTTCTAATATTGAGTTCTCTCTTGTAGATAATTAGTAAGGCTGTTCAATTGCGAGTTTTATTGTCGTTTTTTTTATCAGCTTCACGATGTATCCCGCACACAGCAGGGTAAGCAGAGAGAATCTAGTGTTACGACACTAGGAATCTAGTGTTAGGACACTCCGTTCCCCACTTTTCGTCGAATTCTGGAGGTCTTGTGTGTTGAGTGGCGTAACTCAACGCCGTCCTTTGTCTCGGACACCAGAGCGAACACACACAGAGTAACGCAGAGGCACAAAAGTGCCTCTGCGTTACGACTGTCCTCAAATATTTATTGTCGTGTACATTATATACCCGAGGAAAGCTTAAAGGAACTAACAAAGGCCGCTATGGTCTGGATCCGCCATGGACAGAAAAGAATGAAATAATTTTTATCATTTTTAAAGTGTTACTCCACACTTAGGAAAGAATAATACTTATTTAGAAAACGTATAAAAAAATAACGTAGCGGAACTCTGACCACTAAACCATACGTTCTCGATTACGTTCGTTCTAAGAGAATCGTTCAAATTAGTATACGTTTTCTAAATATTTTTACTTCACATTGCATCACGCACATAGCAAAGGGAATCAAGGAATCTAATGTTAAGAATTTTTGTTTCCATTGAGACACTTTCTTAACCATTTTTCACTTTTTTTTTCCTCGAGTGGAACTTGAACCTACAACCTAGTCATACGCTTATGTCCCTGCGCCACGACTGGCCTAAGTACACATTTAATTAAGTTATTAGTATAATTATGTTCGGTAGAACTAATAGTTATTAATTAATAAACCTAATAGTTATTAATTTATATTAACGATTATCATTTTATAGAGATAGATCGTCTTAATCCCTTAAAACATCCATAATACGCGCTAACGAATAGGGTCTTATAAATATAAAGTATTATACTTTTAAATTAAATGTTATAATAAGATCTTTGATTTTCGCGATTATTACACATTTTAAATGAAACTATTTAACCGGATTAATCGAGTATATTGCGTGTGCATGTTGAGTGGCGGAACTCAACGCCGCGCTTTATTTTCATTCCCACTCTGGAAACGAACTATTATTTATATATTTTCGTTTTTTAGCTTAAGTGTGAAAAAGTGCCGCGTTGAGTTGTCGATACTTAATGCCTCGAAAATTCGATGGAAATAGGTAAACGGAGTGTATTAAGCACTAGGTTCCCTCTACCTACTCTGCAATATGCGGGATACAGCGTCAAGCTAAAAAATCTTAGTTTGATAATAAGGACGTAACTACATTAATATCTAATAAAGTTAATATTACGTCCTAAAAGAACACGTTTATAAATAAAATTTATAATTTTATGATGATAAATTTTACTTATAAACAGCTTCTATTACATCAACCCAGAAATTGCACATTCTATTAATAAATTACAAAACAAAGTATTTTATGAAGATAAGAGCAAAAAGCCATATTCACTTGTGTCCTGTATGCACCTATTATGCTGGAAAATTATTAAGCTAGTATTCCACTGGCGTAATATTTTTAGGGTTTCGGATTTCAAAAGATAAAAACGGAAACCTTATACGATCACTCTGTTGTCCGCCTGTACGTCTGCCGAGAGCATTTCTATGGAGGTCGCGTGGAGGTATCAAGTTGAAACTAATATCAATCATCACAGAAAAAATTCATATCACATACACATCTCATCAAAATGAACACAATGTAAAATATTAAAATATTATTATTCGCTTAATCGCATTATATTAATGGAGCGCAGGCTTTACTTTGTTTTACTTTTGTTTGTTTATATTGTGTTAAAAATGTGGAATTAACGTACAGAACATAGCTTCATTATAAAATTATGTCTCTCTCTTTCAGCTTCATGTTGTGTTTTGCATGTAGCAGGGAGGCAGAGGGAATCTAGTGTTAAGACACTCCGCTCCCCACTTTCCGCAGAATTATAGAGGCATTGCGTGCTGAGTGGCGGAACTCAACACCGCTTTCTAATTATAAAATTATGCCAACCAACAATATAAAATCAATTCAAACAATACATTGAAAATGTTGATAAAATAATATTATAAGTATAATCCAATTTTGTATTTAGGATATACTGACGACACAAAAACGGCCGCTTAAGGTTTTGTATATTACATTCAGATTAAATAAAATCTTTACACAAAATATAGTCTATATAATATTCTGATGTATATGCTATATTATTGTAAAGTTTCATCAACATCCGTTCAGTAGTTTTTGCGTGAAGATGAAACAAACATCCATCCCCACAAACTTTCACATTTATTATATTAGTAGGATTGCGTGTACAGTTAATTTGGTTCCACACAATTAAATGGATGCTCAAATACATCCCATATATAATTAACGACGTCCTGGAGAGCAACACTTGTATTAGTACTTTAGTACTTTAGGTCGGCGCGTCTGAGGTGAACAAATAACAAATAGGTTCTGTTAGCTGTTGCTTTGCTGGCTATGGACGACTGGTTTTATAGAAGTTACGGTAAATCCTTTCTGTTTATACTTATTATTTAAAGGTTTTATGTTATTTATTTTTATTAAAATATCTCCTAAGTTTCATGTCTTTCTAAGTGAGTGAATAGTGATAATTAATAAAGTTAATAAATTAAAGAAGATTAAATTCAAATTAAATGAGCTTCATCAGGGTAGGCAGAGGGAACCTACCACCTACCTACCCACTTTACCTGGACACCAGAGTAAATATAAATGGAAATATAAATTCCTCGATTGGGGATCGAACCTACAACCAGTCGCGTTTACAGTCACTCTGTGCCCCTGCGCCACGGCTGGCCTCCTACGACTTAAACGTCCACAATTAAAAAAAAGGTGATATGGCATAGCAATTTCAGATCTTATATAATAATACGATATGGAATCGTAAAGTTTATCGACATTATAATGAAATTGGTGGCGTTCGGTCGATGATAGCAAATTTAAATACCACGGCGGCCATATTTAGAGATACTTAAAGCATTCGTTAAAATTGAGTGTCACGTTCGCACATGTGTGTAAAAAAATTCGTGTAAAAAACGTGGCGATGGTAAAATTCATTTAATACGTTTCGGTTAAAATTGCCAATATATTCCAACATATTTAGTTTCAGCGGACACTTTGTGTCTTTATTCGTTTAAAATAAGGGCTCCGGCCTCCCAGAAAGAAGGCTTATATTAAAAATATATAATTTAATGTTTTTGTCGCTTCAGGGTAGAGGATGTTTGATTTTAATAAAAAAATCAACGAGTGTCCGTCTGTTAGATGTCTGCTACTATTTCATAGTAATATGTTAAATTTTACAATGGATTATTGTATGATAACAAAGGCTAATAATATAATGTTTATGAACTACCAAAACTATTCAATATTAAATTTTTTTATGTTATTTTGAGGCCAGTCGTGGCTCAGGGGCACAAGCGTGTGGGTTCAATTACCACTCGCGGTAATGAAATATTTAATATTTAATTTTTTCACTCTGGTATCGAGGCAAAGCGCGGCGTTGAGATTTGTCACTTCAACGTGTCAACACGCAGTGTCTCCAGAATTCGGCAAAAAGTGGCGATCCGAGTGTCTTAACACCAGCGATTCCATAAAAAAATAACATGCCAAAAACACACACATAAATATAACAACCGTAAGTAGTTTCGTCACTATATTATTAATTCGATTCTTAAGTTTCACGATACTTTTATTAGCAAATAATAAAAAAATACCACACAACCGAATATCGAACTACATACTACTTACAACGAATTTTAGTGAATCATTGTCGCTAATTCCATTCAAATAAAATTGAACTTATAATAAGATTAAATAAAAAAAGGTGATTCAATGGTGGTAAGAATTTAATTGAAAATATTGAGATGTAATTTAGAACCATCAATCATTATGGGAATAGTTAGTTTTGGACACAATAGCTTTGTATTGATGTTATATACATGTTCTAAAGCGATAGATCATTAACAGTCAAGTCTCATCAATCTGACTTTAGTACGTGTTTATTGATATTTAGGTGTATTAGTTGAGATGAATCCATTTATTAGTAATTAAGCCTAATTAATATTAAATAATTATTTGATGGATATCCATTTTCGTTGTATTGAAAGGGTGTATTGAAGATATTTATTGTAGAGAATCTCAATTCTAGTGTAAGATATTTTGAAACTAAATCAATTCTAATTATAGATTGACAAAAATAAATCTTTTGTTGAATTGGATTTGTGTATTTTCTCAATAATTAGAAATATTTTAAACTGTGAAAGTGATAGGTTGTGGGTTCGATTCCCTCTCGAGGGAACGTAATATTTAATTAACTCGCTCTGGTAATGAGGCAAAGCGCGCTACTCAATATATACTCAATATACAATACCTTCAGAATTCGAAGGAAAGTTGGGAACGAATGTCAGGAAGGAGTCTTAATGGGAAGAGTTTTTTAACATTAGAATCCACACAAGATCACAGATACCTATAAAGCAAAATCACAAGTTTTAATAATTTAAGTACGTAAAATACAACCATGCTGCTAAGCATCTATGTTATCATCTATATATATATATATATATATATATATATATATATATATATATATATAT
>DWAP01001130.1:0-16933 GCA_018230625.1 Heliconius eleuchia
TTTACAGTCACACTTTGTGCCGCTGCGCCACGACCGGCCTCAAGTCTGTTATAAGCTTTAGCTAAAATTGATAATGTCTCAAAAAATCGAAAATTCATTGAGGATTTTTTACAAATTGCATTGAGAATATCTATTATTGGGGACGCCTATTTATGTAATAGAAACAAAAACAATGATTTTTTAAAATTGTTTGTTTGCCAGTTGTGAGTTTGTTTATGCTAATCTATTGTATTTTGGTTATTGTTTTGCTTAACATTTAGTACGTGTTTTATTTCAATCGGTTCATAAATAAAAAAGTTGTGTCTATCAATGTATAGATATTAGCTTTAAAATGATAATGTTTTTGAATTGCAAAAGTAATTTAAAAGAGAAGTATACAATTGTGTATTACAAACGGGCGAATTCGCGAGTGGCTCGCTAGTGTTTAAATAAAAGGATACGGTGTCGTATTGATTTCATAACATACGAGCTCAATGAATAATGGTACGGTTATAAAAAATGGCTCGTCTATTCTTCAGAGGCAACTCCCTAAGTTGTGATATAAGGATATCGAGTGGGTACTTATTTTTACTATTCCCATATTTCTGGTATGGGAATAGTAAAAATAAGTACTCGATATTGATAACATTATTGTACTATGTGTTACTAACATAGGAACTAACACAGGAATAAATCTTTTGATCTTGTACGAAACTAATATGCTGTTAATCGATTTATAAAGTAATATAATTTTTTGCTCATTAGCATATAATTTCACTTTTTGTTCACTTTTTTCCTTGGAGCTCAATTTTAAATATTAATTAGAGATCAAATCTGATGGGTTTCTTATAAGAAACTCATGGAAATCTCTGTTACTTCGAAAGTTATTGGCTATTTAATGTTATAAGATGCTATTTCAGAGCTGGCATCTTTGTAATGAATATGCACATACCTGTTTGGGAATATTGGAACAGGTGCTGAAGTCCCAATTAAGTTCTATAGCGTCTAATAAATTTGGTCTACCAAGAATGCGGATATCTGGGGAATGTATGGTCACCCATACCCTTCCACAAGGCGATTTCTCCAGGACTTCATTGTTAGCTGAAATAATTAAATTTTATGTTTTTATGCAGACATTCTATCACAAATTATATCAAGTTTTTAAAGGTGTAAATTTTCTGTTTACAAATAAAAATATATACATGTATCAAAATTTTAAATAGTGAATTGTTTTAAGAGAAGAAGAATAATTTTACTATTTTTTATGCTTATATAAGCCTGATTACCTTTGGTTTTAGTATTCTAAATAGACGTGAAGGATAGCATAGAACTATAACTGATCATGACATATAAAACAAGATTATATGTGGTCACTTGCAGTAAAACCTGCTTAGGTGCAGTTCACGCCCACATTTACCACAAATTATTGAAGATGTTAGTATTACCCACACCGATTGTTCAGTCAATAACAATAATATATTAAAATGTGATAATACATAAAACAAAAGTTTTTTTTAATATATGATTGTTTCCGGCTGTACTTGTCGAGCCTCAGCTACGTACATACACGTATTAAATGTCGCATGATTCTGCTTATTTTTATGTCCGTGTCCGAAGAGGGTGTCCGATATGGATATGACATGAATGACACTGAAAATGATATTGGAATAATATATTATATTAATTGTTATAATATTTCGAGAAATAATAATTGTTTATAAATAGATATATCCTTGGTTCAAGTTCTTGGGTTAAATACGTTTCGTTTGAACTTTTCATTGCTCAATAATACCAAAGTAACTATTTGTATATATTTCTTTATAGGTAGTATCTCTATATACGTAATTGTGTATATTTATAATATAAGTACATATGCATCGGTAAATAAAAAAAAGTGTGCTTATCGTTGTAGCAGTTAACTTTACGAGGATAGCTATACTGTTTTACTTTTTTTATTAGTTTGATTCTAATTTTCAAAAACGATCCAGTATTTTAGTCAAAAGTCAAGATATTTATTAACATATTTTATAAAAAGAATCTTCTTTTAAAGTAAAATGCTTCCAAGAGGGTAAAGTAAGGTAATTCTTAAAAAAATTAACAATATTTTTATTAAATAGTTTGTGATCGTCTTGACTTTGTTAAAAACAATTACTAAATTCCAGTCGTGGCGCAGGGTCATAAGCGTGTGACTGTAAACGCGACAGGTTGTGGGTTCGATTCCCACTAGAGAAAATAGAATATTTAATATTTTTAACTTGTTTGATTTGGTGTTGAGTTCCACTACTCGACACGCAATGGCTCCAGAATTAGGCGGAGAGTGAGGTGAAGAGTGTCTTAACATTAATCTCCCTATGCCTACTTTGCTACATGTGGGAAACTGCGTACAGCGTGAAATTGAAAAATAATTGTAATAAATTTTTGTAGTTGACCATTATCTGTCACTGGGCTTTTACGTCACTTCCCTAGTAAATTCACAATATCGTGCAGAAACGAACATTTGCTTTTTGGTTCCACAATTATGAACAACGATTTTTATAACGATTAAATTACTTTTCTGAAGGAAAACCAAGACGTAATGTGTCCCAGTTCCGCTGTCATTGAAGCCCAAATTACATAATTATAATGACATAACATTGTAACGGTAGTCTATGCGCGTGCGACTCCTTTGCGGGCTAACTGTTGCGCAACTTCTAGGAACTCTATGATTTATTTAAGCTATGTGACCTAAATCTATTCAAAAAAAAATATGTAAACAAAAATCGCAACAAATGAAATAAATCAGAACAAATATTAAATATGTCTCGTACTCGCAATGTTGTAAAAGGGGTCAGTTTTTTAAAGGATTTAGGGCAAATTATGAATGTGGTTCGCTCATTAAGTGAATTATTTGAAATGTTGGTGTGCAGTGTTTTTTATTTTACGCCATTTTTAAATGTAAGGTTTAGTTAGTATTTGTGAACCTTTTTATGATTAAGTTTGAAATTGTATAACATTACTTGTACTAAAGGTCTCATCGAAATCCTTTTCAACCATTTGAAGATTAACAAGGATAATGGTTTATAATTTATATGAAAAAAAAAACTATTTACACGTTCAATTGTAACCAAAACAAGTATTTCAAATAATGTTATAAAAAATGAATATAAAAAAAACATGCTAAGACATATTGCTCTACGTTTCAGTACTCTGGAACAATAGACGGATATGGACCAAGTGTAAATACTTGTCACAGTCTACTTCAAAGTTCATCAAAGTTTCTTGCTATTCACTTTATATTTGGATGGTGAGTGCGGGATCAAGTCGTTTATAGGTGAGTACATATGTATATTTCAGTTTAGTAAGTGTCTCCCTGGTCTGAAGGTTAAAACGGTTTCACGTTCTGTCCGTGGTGGCCTTATCTCTATTCTTTTCTATAATTGAGTTGTCTCGAGGCATATGAGCATACATTACTTTACCAATGTCACGGGTGTTGAGGTAGTATATGCTCATGATGAGGATTGAGAACACACGAAGGAGATATCTACTATACATAATTCAAAATAATTGGGAATTGAATTTGAAATTTTGAGGCCAGTCGTGGCGCAGGGGCAGAAAATGTGACTGAAATCGACTGGTTATGGGTTCGATCCACACTCGGGGAAATGAAACATTTATTTACATTTATATTTTCCATTTGTTCGCTCTGGTGTCGAGGCTAATCGCTGCGTTGAGTTCCGCCACTCAATGCCTCCAGAACTCGGCGGAAAATGGGGAACGGAGTGTACTAGCACTAGGTTCCCTCGGCCTACCTGCCTGCCTGCTGTGAACGGGATACAGCGTGAAGTTGATTTAATTTAATTTATTTTTGGGAATTGAGATGGTTTAACACCAGACTATCCCATCTGTTTACGAGATGTGAAAAAATATTGACATAGTCATAGACATTAGAAAATTCATATCAGAATATATGTTTTGTTTATGTATTGTCGTTGACACGTAATGTTATTTTGGCTGTCTTAAATTAGTTAGTGATGGAGAGCAGTCACGACTTTTAAAGTAGGTTAGTGATTCCAGCACCTAATTGAATATTTAATGTACTCGTATATTGTGTTCACGTAATTTTGTATTATGTATGTAATATTTTGTAAAAAAATCATATCAGTTACGATAATAATAGTTTTAGTATGCATTGCGTGGAAATAAAAAAAAAGAAAATAAAATAAAATAAATATATTTTTTTAAATTATACGAATATGTCGTGTTATTTTTTTTTTTGAGTACCACAATTTATTTTCGGGTTCAAAAGACTTTTTTATCGAATAATTAAATAAATTTTATATATATTATGACGTGGTTGAAAAATAAAATAATAATAGGCTATAAATTGTCGTAATAATTGGCATATTAGGAATGGCTAGTAGGTAAAACGAAAAACAAAGAATCACTGTCATAATTAATAAATAAGGAAACATATCATTTATTGATGTTGTGCAACTCTAGGAAAATTGCATTGCATGTATTTTTTAAATTGACGTAAATTATGAATAGGTAGCGCACACACACCACTTTATGTTCATCGTATTTAAAATTTTAAAAATTATGTAACAGATTTACATAAATTAATAATGTTATGTCAGTGAACAGTGAACTACTTACAAAGTTATACTTAAAAAACAAATAGGAATAACACTTACAATACGTAACTATTATCAATTTTTGTGGTTTACTTCTACAATATACTATTTTATATTAAATTTATGTGCCAAGAAGGAAAACTTACGTCCAATAGATGCGCCCAGAGCAGTAGCGGCAAGGAAAGCCACTGCGTAAAACGAAACAGCCATCTCTGATGGTGGCTCCCGCGCCACTGAACACTTTCGGCATTCCTTCGCCGCAAATCGCAATTGCGAGTTGCGCAGGATACAGTACAATAACCGATCGATGTACTAAATCCGGCCACAATACATTACTCATTTGTTTGTTTATTGAAACACAAACTTTAACGATACCCTTCGATGTATACTGCAGTGATATATTCGTGTGTGATGTATTGCATTGTAGGGTGCACGGGTAACGAACGTGCGGCTTCCGACGGTTCCCACGTTTCCGATTGTTTATTTGATATTGAGAAGCACGCGACCTAGGTTTGGGCCCACCACGTGCAATCTCCCGGATGTAGCAAGTTATTTTGGAATAACTTAAATGTTTTTGATGGTTTGATTTGAATTCGTACTTTATTTAGTGCTTTATGATTTTATTTGTTGTAATTGAATGTAAGTTTTTTGATCAAATCAAATATTTAATCTTCACTTCTAAAAATGTTTATGGTATAATCAACATTTAAATTTGCAAGTATTCCTAAGCTTCCCGCTGTATCGCGCACACAGCAGGGGAGGCAAAGGGAACCTAATGTTAAAAGATTCCGTTCCCTACTTTCCGTCGAGTTCTGAAGGCATTGCGTGTTGAGTGACAGAACTCAACGCCGCGAAGGCAAAAGCCTTGACACCAAAGCGAAGAAATCAAAAAGGGATCGAACCCACAACCAGTCGGTTTTACAGTAACACTTCGTGCCACTGCGCCACGACTGACGTCGTATCCCTAAGCTTGGTTCAAAAATCTGAAACAAAATTAAAAGTACCTACAACATTCTTGTGGGAATAATTCATTAAAAACACTTTATATTTGCCATTAACAGAAATATATGAAGACATCGCTTTTTATTTATAACTAGCCGTCCCTGTGCGGCTTCGTCCGCTTAAATCATACGAATATTTATTTATAACTTAATTTAACTATATGTAGGCAAAAATATTTAATTATTTGAGTATGGTTAACTATACTGTAAATATACTGTTAATATACTTAATAAATTGTAATTTAAATCCTTTAGAGTTTTATTTGAATTTGTCGCAAAAACTATACAATTTAATAGAAAAAAGCTTAGTTATTTAAATTTGGCTTTATAATCTGTCTCGAAATCAGATCAAATGAAAAGATTATGAAATAACTAAATGTTGTGTGTATTAACATATTGAATATTTATTGTTAATCAGTCATTATTAAACGCCATTAAAGATAAACATAGTAATTACTGATATTTATACTGTTATCAGTTAAAAATTTAAATATAATTTCACTCATCATTAATTAAATCTCAACTACTATTAATATTTCATGAAATTCTTATACTATGATTACCTACCTGGGATGTTTCACGATCTGCCTTTTTTAGTTTCACGTTTGCACTCATCAGAGTAATCAGAGTAATCTCTGGTTTCTATACTGATAGAGCCCACTCGTTCTCTTTTTCGCCAGAATTCAAAATATTTCGAGAGGTTGAGCCGGAACTTAACATCGCTTTTGTCTTATCGTCTCAACGTCAGTTATCTGATACAGTGGCTACATTATGAGGATGCGCAGCAGTGTCCAGCCAAGCTAAAAAAGTTTTTTACTCTTTTTATTATAACAGTTTTTTACCATTCAAAGCTACTTTTGAGCTCTTCATAACTCGTAAACCAATTAATTTTAAGACCTGTAATGTAGTCGTATATAAAATTTCAACAATTTAACTTGAACGGATGTTAATTTATTAATATTTAAAAACTGGTAGAGTATTATTCATATGTACGGGAAAATATCTGAGAAGTTACAATTATTGATAATTACAATTATTGATCAACAAAGTAAAAGATATGTTCATTATGAAAGTTAAATGAAAGAACGTAGGACAATAAAGCAATTTTAATGAGAAATGAGAGCCATAGGTAGATAAATGGGTGCCGAGTTCTGTGTTTATTGGGGATAAAATTCAAGCTCTAAATTTCACTTGGCTATTCTTTAACACTAGGTACCAAATCAAATATCAATCTAATGGTCTAGTACAGGCTGAAAGTATACTAACTTGTAAGTAAATAAAGCCTGTACGTAAAAATATCAAATTAGAATCATCGAAAACATTAAAAGCTTACCTGTAAAACATTGAAATTACGGAAATTTGTTTAATTACAAAATAGAAATGATAGTCAAAATAAAGCAACTATTATTATATATATTTATTTCTACAGTGCATTATCTAAAAAAAAAATAACAAAATGTTGGTACATAGTCGTTTGTATTTAGTAATATTTAATCATAATCTTAATTTTTTTAAATGTTATATAAATAAAATATTTATAGAAGATAGCAAGATTTTATGAAGGTTAATTTCGAAATCATTGCAACCAACAATTCCAAAAATTGACAAGTTTATCACATCGACTGTTATTATATTTTAATATATTTAGAACAAGTTTTGCGGTCTATAAAATACTGAATTATTAAAGTTACTTGAGGTAAATCACTTATTAAACTTTGAAAATTTATCATTCATTATTTAAATGTTATTGGATATCTTTCTCGAAATCAAGAAAATTTTCGGTAGCTTGGTTTATTAATTTTTCATTATTCGACGATGCCAAAGACGGGGCGCGACTAGGATTTCGTAAAACGGGTTTTTGTAATTGGAAAAAGTTCAACGACGACTTCAGTTCTTTGATGAATACTTCCTTATGGGTCACCTGAAAAAAAATATTCTTAATAACAAACTAATTAATATTTAACCCCAAATAATTAATTATATTTGTATTTTTAGAATTTATTTAAAAATAAGACAAACATTGAGTCCTTCTTCGTAACACAGTCTCGCTATATGCGGGATACAGCGTGAAACGTGTGTATTTATTTATTTTATCTTTTTAGATACACTTTTAAGTTACTCTACAATATGCTAACTTGTTAGACTATATGTTGTAGGACTTTTATGCACCTGTTCTCTAACAACGATGTTTCGAACTTCGTTGAAGAATTCCGCTGCTGTAATAAATAAACAGAACACAAGACCGACTACGAGTACTATGAAAGCACCCATTAAATTTTGCATTTCTAAATCGCCTTCAGCATCGTTTTTATCTTTTTCTTCCTGAAAATATATGAAAAAAAAAACGTTATTTGGATATAAAAAATAATATTGTAATAAAGAATTACAATATTAATGACAGCTAATAATATAATATATTAAAATATTTTTAAGTAATTAAGTGGTTGAGTGCAAATTAATAATCACGCAACAAGTAAAGTCGATAAAATAATGTAAAAATACAAACTTCACATTTTTGTGCATTGTATTTTTCCTCCCACCATTTCTTTTTGATTTCATCCAATATTGTTAGTTCTTTCAGTTCTAAAATAGCTCTGTTTATATGTTTTCTAAATGGAGAATCTGTGAACGAGCATGATGTCAGATAATACAACATACCTACATGTAATTATAAACTATATAGCGGTGATATTACAATTCAAATTTAACGAAAACATTTCATTCGTGCTAAATTAGAGTATGAGAAAAAATGGAATTAAGTTCTATATGTTTAAAAAACTCTAAAACTATGTTTATGCTAAATTTTATAGTAAGCTTTATTCTTTTTTAGTAAACTTCATGAATAAGTAAATAATAAGACTAAGATACGTAATATAAGAGATTTTCAAGATGTTTGATAGCGGAAGTCAACGCCGCGCTTTGTTTTGTTACCAGAGCGAGGACATAAAGCTAATTAATTATTCCGAGTGGGAATCAAACCCACAACCAGTGTCCCTAGTCCGGCGTTGTGCCGCTGCCACGTAAGCCCAGATACACATACTTTAATTATTAAATTTATTTATATTTATAATTTATTTATGATTTGTTTGATAAAAAAGTGTAGGTATAAAACATTTACTTTTATAATCAAAGCGGATTGGGCGTTGTTATAAATAAAATTTGTAATACCATAAATAAAAAATATAAATATCAAATATAAACAACAGTAATATGACATTTACTAGCTGGCATTGCAATCCCATAATCTTTAGAATCCAACTCCTCGCCGATTTTTTTAAGTTCACATTTTCTTTTCAATTTATATTCTATTGTGCTGGATTCCATGAAAAAGGCATATTTCCCTCGCGCGTTAAGTACTCTCCTTTCACCTTCGTCGTTGTTGTTGACTAGTACTACAGGATTTGCCATCATATTATCATAAATTCGGCGATATATTTTATCTTTAGAATTCTAAAACAAAAAAATTAAGTTAACAATATAATGAAATCTGACTGTCTGACTATCAAATTACAAAATTTGTTTAAAATATATATTTTAATGATAAACATATTTTATGTGTAAGTAATATTATAACATTTTTTATCAGTAGTGGGAGAGGCGACCAGTGACAAGTACATTCACATGATATTGTGTTTAATAAAGGTACAAAAAATAATATTATTTGATAATTAATTGTAGTTAAGGTGATCAAATATTTAAAAACAAAAATATAAATATTTTTATTTCTAAGTTCATAGTCTTACGTACCTTGGGTGAGACGAAGAAAAAGATATCTAGATCTAAGGGCCATTACGGTCGCAGATACCTCAAATTGCAATTTTTGGTTTAACGCGCTTCTATCTACTATTGTTAATTTTCAATATAAACGAATTACCTTAAAAAAATCGATAGTTGATCCACCTTTGATAGCCCCATACAAAACCTTAGTTTGTTTTCCTAGCTCTTCAACATTGTTTATTGGCAGGTCCCCCAATGCGGACGTCATCGACGCTGACAGTTGAGCAATATATGTTTGACAAACGATCATAGCGAAAAACCACCACATGCTGCAAACCCAGCGAGAACCGATAGCTCTAAAAACATTGTTATTATTAAATTTACATATTTTTATATGACATGCATGCACACTATACTAATAAATGATATATAATTACTTTATAAAACTTAAAGTGCTTACTAATTACACTTAAAATCTAAGTTTATTTTATCTCTATTTGTAGCTTCTCGTTGTATTCAGTACGCAGTAGGCAGAGAAAACGTAGTGTAAATATACTCTATTCTCCACGTCAAAATTTATATTAACCGGGCGGAAAAATTAAAATTCATTTCTCCAAGTAGGGACCGCCACGAATGTATATTTCCACTATACCACAGTGACCGTCATTTTATCTTCGTATATAATATATTATCTATAGAGACTACTGTAGTTTACACCGTTACTGTTTTTGACAATTTTATCTACAAAAAACTAATTTTATTATTAATATTACTTAGGCAGTATATCACATCCTTGTGTCATAATAGAGCCCATTGTAAGCCATGCGCAGTTCTTGAAATTCCAAATGTTCTCCAACTCTTCAGGGTCCTTATCGCATGGCTGTGGATTTTCCCAGTCGGCGGGTGATATTCTGATAAACAAAAATAAATTTAATCATATTTATAGATAATGATCTAAAACAAAAATAATAAATTGTATACTTTAACGTATTTGCTAATTAACCTTGAGCAAACAAATAGCACGATGGATACTACACAGTACGCTGTCGCCGTATGCATCCACACTTCAAATGTATAAGGATTGAGAAACGAAAATTGTCCTGGTGGAATTCGTTTTTCTTTAGTATATAATATACTGATCCCAAGCGTCATAAACGGTACCGAGAAGTCCACAACTTTTTTCCTCACTTCTGTAATCGTTAAATCACAAACTGCTAAATCCGCTTTCTGTAATCATAAGTATACGTAAGAGTAAAAACAATATTAAACATACCGTTTTAATATTTTTTTATGCTATTTATCATAATTAGTAAATTACTAACTTTATCCAATAGTTCGCCGATTAAACCATTCCATTTTTTTGTTTCTGGGTCATATTTTCCATATTCATCTTCTTTGTGCCTGAATTCATATGTGTAGTTGAATTTATTTTTGCGTAAAATTTTAAATATATTTTTGACGAGATCAACTGAAAATCCTTCATATTTTTCGTCAGCGTCTTCTTCTACGCATTTAGTATCCTCTTCTGGACATAACATTTTGTCAGAGAAATATGGTTTCGCTTTTCTGGAAATTATCTAAAATAATTGTGATAAACACTGATTTAGAACTGATTAATATATCTGATTTTAACTTAATATGTAAAATACATAAACTTACAATAAAATGTTTACTATTTTTTTGGTCATCCAAATCTAATATAGTTTTTTCTTCAATAATTTGACCATTGCTTGTAGAATTCCACTTGCCAAGTGTGCGTCGTGTCTTAACAAATATTTCATTGACGTGTAAGGTATAATTAACCCTTTCTCCCCTTTCATTAAATTCAATATTGCCCGTAACTCCTGTGGTTCGAGTCTAATATAAAATTAAAGAATATTATTTTATAAGAATTCGAATTATTTATAATAATCGTGATATATGTTTTTTTTCAATAAATAATTAAATTCATGTTTATTCCTTCAATATCATATCATAAAAAATAAAATAAAGTGAATAGACACTACCTAGATTAATATTGTTCTTAAAGATAGGGCATATTAATTAAATTATTATATATTCAATAATATTTGCAAGACCAATAGAATCATCGAGATTGGATAAACAGTTCCACTCTTCGTCTTTATCTAACTATGTGTAATTGGTAAATAGCTTACATTTAAACGGGAACGGAGAACGGAGTGTTTTTACACTAGGTTCCTTCTGTCTACCCTGCTGTGTGCGAGAAACAGCGTGAAACTGATTTAATTTAATTTAATTTCTAGCTTACATTTAATATTTTATTTTGCAGCATGCCGCCGTACGGCCAAGGGTTGTCTTTAGATTCACAAAGATTATTATTTGGTTTTTCTATGTCACCAGTGGCCTCGAGTTTCTGAAGTGCTTTTAGAACATGATTTGCTATATCATTCATCATCAGAGCTTCTAACTGAAATGAAATAAAAGAAAGTTGTATCCCGTTCAATGTATAAGGATTGAGAATGTTAAAAAAAGAATATTAAAATTTTAAATCTCAAAACTCAGAAATGTGAGCTGTATATATTTTTTGCGATTTCAATAACTTCACCTTCATATTTGTAACAGGAGGTCGAGTATTTTCTAGTATAGGTCCGTTTTCATTAATCCACCATCCTACTCTTGGCACCAAAAAATGTTTCGAGTCATTCAATTTTTCGAAATTTGTTAAACTCAGCCATGTCACGTTGGATTCAAATCTTAATAAATCATTAGTGATTGTTGAAGCGTCCATATTTATTAGAACATAATGCTACAAAAAAAAATTATGTTGTTAAGAATATAATGAAATTGAAATAAGAAAATTTAAATAAGTTATTCAGAAGTAAAAATATTGTATTCATTGAAAATATATTATTATAGCTACCTGGTAATAATTGACCATATTAACATTACGAGCTTCATCTAAGTATTTAAGTATACGGTCAACATGGCAGTCTAAAATTATACGATATTCTTTAAATTCACTAAGATCCTTGAAAACCTGTGAACAATTATGTTATGAGTAAAATTTATATTTAATCTACATACTCTATATACAATATTAGCAATAATGACAGTTTCATACATTGCTTTGTTTAAGTATACAGGAATTTAACGAAAAACGCTTTTTTGCTTTATATCTTCTACTTACAAAAAAATTAAATAATATAATAATAATAAAAAAAAAGTATATTATAAATGTATTCAAAATATATTTTATATATACATAAGTATCCTTTAGGAACTGCAGACCAAGATTTTATAACCATTCCTGTATTTTTTGTGTCAGAATTTACGCAGAAGGAACAAATATCTTTTTTTTACTATTCTAGAAGGCTATTATAAACATATTAAATTTTTCTAAGCATATGCGTTAAAGAACATTTCTATAATTTTTACCTGTGAATTGTATTCAAATGTAAATTATTCTATTAAACATGTTTATATAAAGCCTGGTGTTGTATTTCATTCATGATTAGTCGTCATTAGAATTGATTTTTGAATATTCTTTGGGTGCTAGCTAACAGAAACGTACGGAACTAAAGTCTTCAGCGGATAGACTTTGTTGAATACATTTTAATTTGTCGTTAACCAGCAACTTTGTTTTGTTTAGATATAAAACATTATTAGTAAGCGATGATCCGTCATTGTTAAGTCCTCCTTAATAGCTGCGAGTTCTTAAGTAATTAGGAATTCCACGTAAGGTATTCCCAAGCCAATTTCAATCCATTATAAATGCGGAAACCTCTTTAGGTTATTTGCATGTGTTCATACAATTTAAGCCGAGGAGTACGAGGTAGAGTATGAGTGTATTACTGCTGCTTTCCTAGCTTTTTATGTAAATTTTGTCTGACATAATACATATTCTGCTAAATAGTTGCTATAAATAAAGACTTTCATATAAAAATATAGCTTCTCACATACAAAGTATAAATAAAGACTTGTAGCAACAAGCAATATAAATATTTACATTGTAATCAGAGCTTGGCATGAACGGGTGGTAATGGGTTTGTGTTATACTTATAATATTACAATTAAATGAGAGATTTTCACTTTTTTATATGTGTTTCTTATATGTTATTTTTATAAGTTTTTCTTGTAAAATGGTCAATTTTATTACACTGCTTTGCTCTTCTGTATAGCTAAAAATAAATTATATCATTTGGGTTTAGTCGTCAGATATGTATTGGTTCGCCTAAATTGTCTGTATCAAATCACTAGGTTAGTTTTAAATAAGGTTAGTGTCTTATCGCTTATTGTTTCCTCAACGATAGATTATAAAAGAACGGCAAAAGATATTTTCTTCCCTCTTTCCTTCAGGTTATCGAATTCTGTTACAGTTATTAAAACTTACTTCGTGGTTGTCGGCATCGGGAACTAATTTTCTCACAGTTATTGGATATTGGTCCGTAAACTCCGCTAATATTTTTTGAACTCGAACGAGACCTACAATTAAAGTAATTACTAGAAATTAAATTACAGTATTTTTTATTTTTATCCATCTCATTCAAGGTAGTCATCGTATTTTTTAACATTTTTATAAATATAAATCCACACTTAGGAAAGAAAAATAATTATTTAGAAAACGTATAAAAATTGGAACGTAGCGGGATTCGAACTCGCGACTCCTGAACGTATGGCTTAGTGGTCAGAGCCCTGTTCGGTTGCCAGGAGGCGTGGGTTGGAGTTCCGCTACGTTCAAATTTTTATACGTTTTCTAAATAAGTATTATTCATCATATATTGTGTTTTTTTTCGATTTTAGCTACTGGGCAATAGAAATTTGGTTAACCTAAAGAGTAAGATTTTAATAGAGTCAAAAGTATATAAGGTATAATTTTATAAATATATGTTTCTTAAGAATTAAAATTGAAGGCATAGTTCATAGCTTAGTACTTAATTTCAAATTAAATTATCATTACTTTTTGTAAAATAAAATATTCAGCGACAAATAAGTAACTTATACCATAACAGTTGATAAAAATATTCACCCGCATCATCTTCGTAAAGAACCGCGAAGTTTTCCCATTTGTAGTACTTTAACAACATTGCATACACCTGTAAAATCTCATCGGCGGGCGGCATGAAATTTATAGAAATCCTTTTATATAAAAAAGTTTCATTTTCAGCAGCATCCTCTTCCTGATTTAGTTCCAACTCAGGATCTAATGGTCTCCACGTCGCTTGAATATGAGGTATTTCAGCTATAGTACATTGATCTCTGATTATACCATCGGTCATGTCATTTTGAGGACCAAATACGGCAATTGGACGCGTTTCTTTGTCAGAACACACTAAAATAGAAGTATTTATTCAATATACAAGTAAAGTACCCTTTCAAATTTACTTTATAAATGTATTTTTATGCTCACTTACAGTTCTGGAACACAGAATAACTGTCCATTTTTTTTGGTTGTAAGATAACTGGTTCCAGGCGCCAATCTCTAATAGCTGCAAGAAATTGAAAAAATTAACACATCATTAATTTTTTTAAATATTTTAAAAAATAAAAGAAAATACAACCCTTCCTTTGCAGTGGGGTAAGTATAATTTACCTGTGCCTTCTTCTACTCCAGCATGTAATTCTGCGTCGCCCAATTTGGCAACACGCATGCTGTCCTTAAATGCAAGTCGTTGAGTATAAGCATTGCTATCAAAAATACCCGCTAAAATAGAAAATTATAGTTATTAAAACAAATAATGAATAAATTAAAAAATAAAGTGATGAATTGGACAAATATTACCTATTTGGTAGACAATTTCTTCTGTCTCCGTCACTATCACCTGTGAACTTGTTGTCGCCAATACGCAAATCAATATTAGAATTTTCAACATATTTCCATCCAAACTTTCCGTGAATACGATAAATCCGCATATACAACTCTTCAATACTTTAAAGAACTTTGAATCCGTTGTTATAATAGTCATTCGTTTCCAATAATATCCACTTTCACTTTACTTCGACTCTATTTAACTACATATTAAGGAACTATTTATACATAGTAAACACAAAAACTTGTGGTATCGGAACGTGGTCCATATCCTGCTCGCGACGTTGGTTCATTCGTGAATCAGGCGACAATAATGACGATTCTATCGCATCGTCGGCGTTTTCAGCCGATGTGACCTAAAACTGTTTTCCAAAAATACATCAGACGGCAATGTGATGGCTTCCATGCTGCTTGCCCGTCTAAACAAAAATGGCATTTGTGATTGCATCTAGTTTTTAGTGTAAGCTTATCACCATGTTTGCTGTAAAGGTGTTATTCCTTATTATTATATTAAAATGGTCAGAATCAGAAGCCGCTCTGAGTGCACGATTACCTATAGGTTCGTCAAATATTTTTCCATTTAATTTGCGCTGACAAAAGTATTATAAATTAGAATTTATATTATAACTTTGTTGTTATATTTTCAGGTGGTCTATTTAATGCGAATTCTTTGCCAGCAACAGAAAAAGCATTTGAAAATAAGATGCAGACTAGCTCTACAAAACCATACCATGGGAGAGCTTTTCATTCAAAAGTTGTAAACAGTTATTCCACTGCCCTTGAAAGTAAGTTTAAATCATTATAACAGAATATGTTTTTTTATAGTTTATTAGTTATTGGTACATGTTGCATTTCAGTGTGTAAAGTGACATCGAATAATAGGGGTATAGTCTCACTGGTTGACGCGAGACCAACTAATGGAATTTGTGACATTACATGCTTACTGTGCAACCGACTTCAGGTACAATATATAATGCTTTTTTTTCATAAAATCTATCTATCTTTTTTTATTTTATATTATTATTTTTATTAGGACTGTATACATTATGAGACAAATAGTAATGATCGTTTTGTTTTTTAAAGATACCACATCTAATATTGGGATGGGAATTTCCAGCGACGCTAGAAAAGGATTTATACACATTTTCCTATCATCCACCACCCGAGCTTGTTTCAAAAGCTTATGCGACACTTATCAAAAATCTTCAATGGGAAAAGTTTACTTTTTTCTATGAAGATGATGGTAGTAAGTAAAATTACTTTAATGATAATATGTTGAGGCCAGTCGTGGCGCAGGGTCAAGGGTTTGATCCTCATTCAATGAAATGAAATATTTATTTAAATTTACATTTTCATTTTTTCGCTCTGGTGTCGCGGCATAGTGCGGCGTTGAGTTTCGCATTGCTTTCAGAATTCGGCGGAAAATTGGAAATACAGTGACTTAACATTAGGTTCTCTCTGTCTACCATGCTGTGTGCAGGATACAGCGTGAAGCTGATTAACAATATGTAGAGTAAGTAAAATGGTAAATGTTATGTACGTTTTTGCTTGGCTTCAGGTTTTATTCGTCTTCAAGAAGTTATAAATTCGTGGCCGTATAAGCAAGATCAAATATTATACAAACAATTGGATCCATCGGGTGACAATCGGGAAACTTTTAAATATGTTTTTAAGGTAGCTCACATGAGCCACCATGTTGTGGACTGTGATATACGAAATATACATAAATATATGAAGGAAATTGTTGAAGTTGATAATTCTACTCAATATCAAGTGAGTAAATTTTATATTACTAAAAAATAATTGCGTGTTGAGTGGCAGAACTCAACGCCGCGCTTTGCCTCGACACCAGAGCG
>DWAP01001131.1:0-16931 GCA_018230625.1 Heliconius eleuchia
AGCAAATAATTCTGTGGTTTAAGCGGGCGAAGCCGCGAGCGGGTCGCTAGTATATAATAAAATTATTATAAAAACGTACGTAATGCATATACCCAATTTGCACTAAGTAATTTATATACACGATGTCTTTTAAGAAAAATGTGAGTTTCCAGAAAACTTTGCGCTTTAAATTATTATATAATAAACGGATGGTGTATTGTTTATACGAGCTCGTATATCATATATTTTACGAAAGAAATACATCTCAAGATATCATGGGCCAAAGAAAAATGTGAATGTTTTCGATTTTTAGTTTATTTAGTCATTTAATAAAAAAATCATAAAACTTAAATTGCTAATGAAACTGTATTTTTTGTCATGGATGTAATAAAGACTTTATTCGATAAGAGTAAGATTTTTTATAATTATGTAAAAATATACCTAAGATATGCGGTTTCTATTACAAAAATAATCTAAAAGAATGCGAGCATTTGCTCATGGGATAGTAGATTGGTTCTATACGAAGATTAAATAACACTAAATTATTATTATTAATTATATATTAACTATTATTATTAATATACCTTTTTACCAAAAGTGGGCGGAAGAGATTGAAATTTGGCACTGTTATAATTTATACAGAATTGTATTTTTTTATTCTCAAAATATATTAAATTATTTTAATAAAAATACACACATACTACCATACTGGCATAATACCATAATATGATATTGAAAAATATACACTTTTTCATATACTGGTCGACAAACATTTGAGGCAACGGTGTTTTAGACATTTTGATATTTTTCAATGTCATCTTATACCCCACAATATAGGTTAGGTAAAGAAGCTTTAATATTAAAACACTGAGTATCTAGTTTTCTATTCGAATTCGAGACAATGCGTGTTTCGAAGTGAAAATCAGTTCACTTTCAGGTTTTATGGTAACAGATATTCCATTCCCACGAATATAGATTGAACTCATAAGCTCACTTATTTCAAGACAATATCGTGAGAACCTGCCCCACTGAGCCACAACCGCCTCGATATCTATATAATAACATAAACTTCATTAAGTTAAATTGAACGAATCCTTCTAATTCCCATTCCATATAGTAGAACAGCGAAATGCTATTAGACATGATTCGTAATCCAGCCGTATATCTCAAACTTTGTACTTTACAGTTGTTTTGATATGTTTCAAATAAACATAATTGTTAATTAAAAATTAATCAGCTCCACGCTGTATCTCGCACACAACAGGGTAGGCAGAGGGAACCTAGTGTTGAGACATTCTGTTCCCCACTTTCTGCCGAATTCTTCGAAGCATTGCGTGTTGAATGGCAGAACTCAACGCCGCACTTTGCCTCGACACCAGAAGAAATGGTAATATAAATTTAAATAAATATTTCATCTCCTCGAGTGGGGATTGAACGCACAACCAGCCGGTTTTACAGTCACGCTTTGTGCCCCTGCCCCACGACTGGCCTAATTAATTGTTTATTTAGACAAATTGTTACACCATCGTGGAATAGTGATTTTCTGGATGTAAACAAAGACTAGATGTTCGTTTGGAATATTATAGTTTTTACAGTAACATAAGACAAAATATGACTGAGATTTTGCAATATCTCGTAGCTTTGTAGTAAATAAAGGTTTTAACAGTAGTTTCTCTCGTTTGCTCTGTTATTTGCAGCGTATGCTGCAATCACATTTAGTATTTACTAAGCACATTTCTTTATCTTCTCGATGTATATCGAGAAGATAAAGAAATGTGCTTAGTTAATCATGAAGAAGGAAACTTACATGGGGTTATGTTGCTATTTATAATTCTCCGACCTAGCTTTCAAGAAATAGTAAATAGAATTTCATATTATAAGTACCTAAAACTTCAAAAGATACAGAAAGTACATCCTTTTAGTTTACAAGCAATGGGCTTGCACAAATAATTCTATATATAATTTACTTCTTACTTAGTTTCACTGTACTTCGTTGAAACATTAATTATTTTAATATGAAAGAAACAAAATGAACTTATTACAAAATTTTCAACATATGTCTCAGTTGGTGAGTAATTAAAATATTGGCGCGATGCCCGCTCTTAGCGAAATACGGTTCTAGCACGCGACACGAAAGCCGCTAAATAAATTCAAATACTCCCCTCCTGTATTTTCTTTTAACATTTAAGTTTATTTACGGCTGACAACGTAAATTGAAGCGTAGTGTACTTTGTGACTGTGACTGGTTGTCGTGGTTTTGCCGAAGATTTAGGTTACTCTTGTTTAGGTTTTATTAAATATGATAACCTACTTGTTATTCTGTTTTTATCTTCACGCGAGAGTAAAATAAAAGAAAAAAGGAAAAAAGGAGGAAACTCTCTTTCTCAATCTTTGAATCATTGCCTGCTGAGTGGTTAAACTCGTCTTCGCTCCTTGTCTCTTTTTTTTGTAATATTTTGATATATTGTACGACGTACCTACACTGTTACGGGATTTCGCTCCTGCTATTTAGAATAGACCAGAATATTCTTTATTGCACACAAAACATTCAAATAAAACAAAATTACAACATATAATTATGATGTAATTATAAAAAAAAAATCTGAATGACATGAAGTATTTTTATATAAAACTTACAATACTCTTGAATAATAGAATAGAATAGAATATAGTTACACACAATTTTTTTAGAAAGGTATTCTTTAGTCTTATTAATCTATATTATTTTTAATTAAAAAAAAGGAAATAAAATCAGGCGGTATCCCGAACACCACACATCATTGTAAGCAGAGGGAGCCCAGTATCTTAACACTCCGTTCCCGATTTTCCGCCGAATTCTAGGGGAAATATATATTTCCACTCATAGATGATATATTATTAATAAGTTTTAATTTGAAACAAAGAGAGAAAACATATGTTAAAAATTTCATTTCAAACATACATTACAGTACATTAATCTCTTAGGCCATAGAAAACGGATTCATTACAAATTTGCTATTCATTTTGAGGAATAGTTTATGATACTTAATGTATCTAATACAAAAAAAATTTAATTATAAAGGATGTATCTTAACAAGTCTGTACTTACTTGAAACTCTCTGATTGTTATATTATTTTTTAATGATACAAAAATGTGTCATAATATTCGATGTGCATATTTATTTCATATTTAATTACTTATTTATAAAACGTATATAAAAATATTAAACTTGCGCGGCAGCATTTGTACCCGCACCTTCTGGAAACCTCCAAGCTCTCTGACTATTGAAACATACATTCAATACGTTGAACGTATTCATTATTAATTTCACTAAACAGCTGCATGCTGATTCTACTCATACATGGACTGATGGATTTTGTCACATTCACTGGAAAAAAAACCATGGTTAGTACTAGTAGAAAGATGTCGAGATGTACTGATCGCATGCAATAATCTGAGATCTCAGGGTCCCCAGACCTACGTTAGTTTAGTAAAGCTGAAATTTTGGGGATTAATAGTAGTTAAGACGGTATGCGTACTTAACAACTTGAAACTCTTACTTACACGTACTAACTCTTTCAGTACTTGTACTAACTCTTTCAGAGGTAGCGCCAACTAAAGGTACACGATCACCTACGTTAAAGTGGAAACGCTCGTATTTAAATACGTTTATACCGCAGCGTTTGGCGCTCCGTTCTCTCTGACTGCCTCGCTAGGGATACAGAGTAAAGTTAGATTAGATTAGATTTTCCCGAGTGAGAATCGAACCCACAATCAGTCGCATTGACTCACACTTGTGCCCCTGCGCCACGACTGGCATCAAACATATTGATGCGGTAACTGATTTAACTAGTTATGATAATTACTTATTCATTTTTTGTAATTTAATAATCATTTAGAGGGACATGTGGATCATCGATAAATATAAAGCTACCAGCAGCGTAAAGCATTTATGCTAGAAAGAGCCTTAAAAAAAGCCTAAGTTCATATTTTCATATCCCAAATTAATATAAATTTATATACTTTTAATATTCTTAATATACATTAATCAAATAACAATGACTACGGAAATGCAATACCAAAGATATACTATTCAAAATTTCGATTTAAATTATGTTAAATGAATTCTTTTCTAAAGGATACTATGAAAATCTACATTTATCAAGATTTGATTAGCCTCAAATGAAGCCAGGGTCGGTATTTTGCTAATTCACATGAAAATGTCAACAAGTATTTAAAACGCTAGTTAATGAGCGCCGACTTTATGTTTGAAACTAACATTAATAGTACCCTTTGAAAAGTTAATTACTTCTCTGTAATTCAGATAAAAGGCTTAAATTTCAATGTGGAAGTGGAATAAGCCTTGTTCACGTTGAAAGTAATGGAAAAATAGAAATTGAAACTGGCAGACTTAAGTTTTTTAAAAGTATTGAATGATCTAGATCGAGTAGAGAGAGTAATGACACATATCTATACTCCTATTTCACATTTAGTGACAATGAATTACATCTTTCTTACTTCTTTAGGTTTTTTCCCGCTTAGGGACCCTCCTGGAGCAGACTGAGAAGCAGAGTATTAAGACACCGATCCTCAGTTTCTAAGACATTGGCAGAACTCAACGCCGCGCTTTGAGGAGTTATTACAACGAAGAAATAAAAATAATGTAAATATAATCGTTCCCTTGAGTGGGAATCGAACTGAAAAACATCTGTAGATCTAAAGTGTCAACTTCACCGAGACTGATTTAACGTCGTTATTAGCAGTATTAAACACACAACTGCCTTATGTTATATATCAATAGGTACATATATTACGTATAATGACGTTTTGGAAATATAATATTTTCTTTTTATCCACAAAATGAGATGGCAGAAAGTTTCTCGAGTGGCAGCCGTGAACCAGGCGACGCACGAAAAGCAGGCTCTTCACCAGGTGGACCGACAATCTAGTCATGGTAAGGAGACGCTGCTGGATTGCTGCTGTTGAGATTATTCATCAATGGACGTCGAAAGGGTGATGTGGTGCATCTATAAATATATAAACTTGTTACCTAATAAAGCATTCCATTCTACCACCAATAGAAAAGAATAACTGTTGTAATATTTAAATATAACATGCTGTGAGTTACAGTCTGAAATATAACAATAATATTTTATTTCCAGAAAATGTTGATAACAGATACAAACAGTAGTCAATTTGTATGATTTTCCCATTAATTAAGATGTTACGCAGCACTCGGATCCGTTTAGTCGGCTTAACAACTCGTTACACAATAAAGTAAACTAGGCTTAAGCCGAGTTTTGCCCGAGTTAATTCTCTATTGGCAGTCAGTTCTACGCGGTCAGTACAAGAACTTTTTATGTTGTTCAAGTATATCGTTATATCATATATATGATATTTGAGGCCAGTCGTGGCGCAGCGGCACGATGTGTGACTGGTTGTGGGTTCGATCCCCACTCGAGGAGATGAAATATTTATTGAAATTTATATTTCCATTTCTTCGCTCTGGTGTCGAGGCTAAGCGCAGCGTTGAATTCTGCCACTCAACACGCAATGCCTCCAGAATTCAGCAGAAGGTGGGGAACGGAGTGGCTTAATACTAAGTTCCCTCTGCCTATCCTGCTGTGTGCGGGATACAGCATGAAGCTAACTTTATATAGATGTAGAGATCGTGGCATCTGCTAGATATTTTATGATATATATTTTTTAAGAAAATTATTATTTTTTTAAATGAAGCCTAGGGACTCTAACAGAAATAGAAAAATCCATTACTATCTATTTAAGGAAAATGTATATTAAAGGTATATTAAAATGTATATTATTGTTTTGAACAATGATTCTACAATTTTCTTCCCTATTTTTAAATCCTAAATCTCACATATAGCAGGTTAACCAGAGGGAACGTTTTGTCAATACATTTCGTTCTCCACATCCTAACCAAATTCGAGTCATTCGATGTTGAGTGGCCGAACTCAACGACGCGCTTTATCTTTTTACCAAAGCGAGGAAATGAAAATAACTAATTCCCTAAGGTGGGGTTCCGATGCGCAACAATAGTTTCAATGAGTTACAGTAGTTCACAAATCTAAAAAGAGAATACATGCATACTGATATTCTCACATTAGCAAAATCTGTAGAAATTTAATGAAATTTTATACAAAATAGTATTATATTATAAGAAATTTTAATTTATTTAAGAAAATAATCACAATTTTAAAAAAAACATTTAAAATTTAATACAATAATTATGAGAAAAAAACTATGAAATAAATTTTATTATTTTACATACCAATTTAATTTTTCGATAAATAGAGAAACGCCTTTTATAAGAACCAGTATTTGACATTTGTTATTTCGAAAATATAAACTAACCTCCAATAATAACAAAGTTAGTTAAAGTAAATAAAATTAATACATAAAATCAACCCTTACAAAAAGTAGCTTTCACAGTTAAATAAAAGGCAATATCTTGTGCTTAACCTCTTAACAATTAGCTTAAGAAATGCAGATTTTAATTTGAGCCTCGCTCTATTGTAAATAAAAAGATGGCGAATTGAAAGTTAAGTTAAGCTTTTAGCTCGCTATCTTTAAACAAAAGAACGGGAAAAAATTATATTGTGTTAAATGTCAGCACGAAGTACTCGTACGAGTATATATGTATGTCGTATAATTAACATATTGTAAAGTGTTAATCAAATTAAGATATTTATATCCATATTTTCTCCAAAATTATTAAACATTCTTTTCCAAAATAATTATATGTGTAAATATCGATCATTTTGTTATTTTTATTTACTATAAAGCGATTTTTAAGTAAATTTAATAATATAAATAAATAATAAAAATTTAGTCATCAAATAATTTTAATATAATTTTGCTTAGCTTAGCAAACTTTTTTCTTTATTATTATGCATAGATCGAAATTTAATTCTTTCATATTTTTAAATGTAAAAGGCTTTCGGTGTAGGTTTTTAATACATTATTCAATATTTATAAACTAGTGAGCCATGAATACTATAATATAGGCGATCACTTTAAATGTTATGTCAGATATATTTATTAGGGTTCCGTATCTTTTAAGGAAAAAAGGAACTCTTATAAAATTACTTTGCTGTACGTCCACCTGTTTGTATATATGTCAAAATCTTTTGTCTCAGGAACGCTTTTAGATAAAGAATTGAAATGCTTAGATCTACGGCTCCATGATTTCCTACAAAAAAGTCTTTCTACATTTAGTTAAAAAAATATAATATAGCCGTTTATATAGCAAAAAACCGCGTATTTGTATAATATAAAGGAAATCAAAACTATTATGGTACTTCCGACTAACCTAAAATTATGAGATTTGGTAGCATCTACAGGTCTCTGAAAACTATATATTTGTGATTAAGTCTTTTATGCATTATATAAATATTTATAAATAATAAATATTTCCAACCAGATAGCAATATCTGTCTGTAAATTTATGCAAAAAATTTAATGTAATTGGCGATTATCTTTTGTTGCGATTATCTTGAGTTGCGAGATAATATTTTATATTAATATCAGTATAAAAATCAGTCAAGTACGATTCAGACTGGCTGACCAAGGGTTCTATATCAATTTCAAGATTTTAGGTTGGTATGGTAAATAGGTACAACTTATAAAAATTAAAAACTTAAATGACCGTAGAGTGTTATTCTACACTTGGGAAAGAAAAGTACTTTTTTTAAAATGTTTAAAAAAATTAACGTAGCGGAATTTAAACCTGCGCCTTTTGGAAACCGTTCAAGCGCTTTGACCGCTAAGCCAAACGTTCTCATCGAGCTTCGCCGAAATTCTTATACGCTTGGTGTAACTTATTTATGTTGTTTGTATCTATCTATTTTGATAGAGGTTACATTTAAATATAGTTTATATAGCGTCTGTTTCGGCCAGTTCAATATAAACGAGAATAACGTTATATTTTTTTTCTCCTTTCCGTTACAATGAAGTTAATCTCCGAAAAGGTTAACAAAGTGTCGATATCTTATATGCAGGTTCACGTTCGAACGCCTTATTGGTGAAATTGATTCTTCTTGAAGCTATGAAAAAAGCCTAGCCCTAGCCCGAAAAGACATAAAATGAGGACTTCCACAGCGGTGAGTTAGGTATATTTTGAATTCAACAAAATATTAAACTCAATATATACTTTGTCGTAACAAGAGGCGTTTTTAACTAAAATAAATGATGAATTTTAACTATAATAAATGAGAGATATATAGAGCCAAAATAAAAGCAGTAGAGGAAAGCTTGGAACCTAGTATTAAAACAATTGATTCCCAATAAGACACTTCCGCTCTCGACTTTCTGCCCAATTCTTGAGGCATTATGTGTTGAGTGGCGTAAGTTAACGCCACATTTTGCCCCTACACCAGAGCGAAGAAACGAAAATATAAATTTAAATAAATATTTCATTTTCTCGAGTGGGGATCGAACATACAATCAATCGAGCTTACAGTGCCCTTGTTGCCACAAGGAACTGCGAGAAACATTCGAGGTTATTTTCTGCCTCTTTTGATTTTTTTAAACAACAAACAAGTAATGGAATTAAATATTTCAGCATTAATTCCTGAAATATTTAATTCTAAGTTCAAAAGAGCAAAACTATAATAGCGTACATGCCACCTTACATAGATATAGACTATAACTCTGAATCAATATTACGATCTCCAGCTGTTACTGTGGTTACTGAAGTCGAGATTTCAAGTAAAACTCGCCTATATAAAATCGAAATTTAATTATAAATGTAAATTTGAAAGGCCCTATTTTATGATATAATATCATGTAAATTATTGTTATACACGTTCCGCTAATTTAAGTCATAAATTTGTACATAAGTCCGTGTCCTTACGTTTACTTAGTTCAGCTTAAAAGACATTATATTAGGTATGTGTTAGAAGCGATATCTGGTGTTGGAGAAATATTTAATTAAATTGTATCAACTTTGTGATAGAGTCGTGAAAGTGGTTTTGATATTTTAAAACTTGATTTTAATTTAAAAAAAAATAAACTGAATTTTAATTGTATTTTAGTTTCTCTTTCGTATTATTTAATATGATCTGGTACTATTGAGTTCTGCCATTCAAAACGCAATGCCTCCAAAATTTGGCAGAAAGTGGGGAACGGACAGTCTTAACACTAGGTTCCCTTTGCCTACCCTGCTGTGAGCGGGATATAGCGGGAAGCTAATTTTTTTTTTATCTGGTACTATAAAATACGTCTAGAGTTTTTTCATATTCACGCTTTATGCTGCTTAGTAGGCTAGGCTGGAGGACGCTACATATATTTCCTATAATTATATTTTCTTATCACAGACATCGATAAAAAATTCTAATATAGTAAGGTACGTAGCATGCATAGATCAGTAGTGTATAAAATTTAAAAAAACACACACACCAGACCGTAATACTGACCATTTTTCTTTATTATTTTTTTTATTGCGTCTGTTAAATTTTAACGTCTTTCAAATAAAATAAATCGGGCCAGTACATTGTAAAATTCATGAAAGAACGAAGTCGCACTCGCAATATTGTGTTTGAACTTGGAAGTGGCCGTGTTCTTTCTATATTGCTTTGTTTTAAGAATTTTATATGAATTCATGAAGTGCTAATATATTTTTTTTATGGAACAGACACGGCAAACGAGCGTTCGGGTCACCTGATGGTAAGTGACTACCGCCGCCCACGACCCCGTGCACCACCAGAGGAATTACAGGTGCGTTGCTGGCCTTTAAGGAGGGTTGGGCGCCGGAGCCCGACATTACTTGATGCGATACGCAGTGGCATAAAGCCACTACTTAACGCCGGTTTTAAATGCCAGGGGTTGGTTATGATCCGGTCGAGTCTGCCAAGAAATTTCTTCTTTTTTAATTCTAATATAAATGGATATAGAGTGTTAAAAAGATCTCATTAGTTGTTTTTCTTTTCATTACAAAAAAAATGCAACATTAACATAATTGCGACGTCTCGACATGGAGAAGAGTAGAAGCTACTAAGATACTTAAGATAACTTTTATTGTAAGTTCAAATTCTGATGAATAACATATCCCGGTATTAGTAACCAGGTTTCTTTAGAATTTTGTAATATTATATAATCCATAACAAAAATATTTTTTTCTCAACTAATGCAAGTGGGAAAGTAATCATACCTATATATACATATAAAAATCTTTCATTACTGCCGAACTTAAGTCTGAAATCGATCTTGAGATGCCTGTTTCATTTATAAACTACATATCTATGAAAAAAAAATGGCGTCTCAAGATCGACCTCAGACTTGTGAGCAGTTTATAAATACGACCTTAAGTAACGGACAGGCAGGGCACAGACTAAACTAAGTTGAAATTTGGCATGTATATATCTAGGCAAGGGAGTGCCGGGAAGTACCTACTGTAGTAGTGTGGATTTTTTGAAACTCCGAATGAGTTTAAAAAAAAACGGAATGAAAAAAAAGAAAATTTTCTATTTAACGTCTTAAACTATACTCAAAAAAAGTTGCCAACTACGACTAGTATTCATATTATTATTTTAACAAAAAAAAAATGTCACGCACTCCTGTGTAAATATAGTTCTTCATATAATATTTATTTTATTTTCCACATCCATTTTGATTTGCTCTGACGCTTACACGATTTATATTGCCATGTCATCGCGACTGAAGCGGCTTTAGACAGCGTTTTTACATGAATATATTTCCACATACATTTAACCCCGACAGACAGCAAGACACCATAAAAAAATCTTATTTTTTATGTTGGTGTACATATCGTTATGTTGTATATCATAAGTCATTATTTTGTACCAAAAACAAAGAAAAGTAAGTTGTTCAATCACATTTTTTTTCATTTGTGATTTCAATAATATTATAAAATGAGTGGTTAGAGAGAGAGGCAGGGGGAGACCTCGGTTGACCTTCGAAAACAAAGTATCAAAGATACTGGAGGAAGGTCACGTAAAAAGCATGAGGATCCCCCGGAGGGCATGTATGAAGAGGTTGCTGACAGTGGACGAGGCGAAAGAGGTATGTAAACACTGTAACGTTTGGCGCTGCGTTCTCTCTAACCGCTAGGGATGAAGCGTTAAGTTGAGTTAATAATATTATCCTTTTGTCACAAAATATTTTTGATAACATAGTGTATTTGTCGCAATAAAATGTTTTTTTTAAAATATTTTAATTAAAAACAGGCCAAATGCTAGTCGGACTCGCCACTGAGAGTTTTGTATTAATTTCAGGATTGCAGGTCAACGGAATTTACAACTTATAAAAGTTGATAAACTTAAATTAACAGGCGCATGGACTCATTTCGTATGAAATGAAATACAAATATAAGATTTTAATGGTTGCTTTTTCTGTAGTATACAAATATACATAATGCAAATCTCCATTTTTCGAAATGGTTTTTTATTTGTACCGCTACTATTTTCGCCGTACGCCAAACGGATCTACGACGGTGCCAGTAGGTTTACATCTGAAGCTGGGGAGGTTGAAAATATTATGCAAGCAGATGATGAAATTGCTTTTACATCGACTTCGAACTGTATAGGTATAGATTGTCTTCGGTTTACGTTTATGAAGAAACATTGAGCAGCAGCTAGTTCAACTATACTGTCCAGTTAGATGGACTGTATATTATGATGAATATAGTGAAAAATTGCTAGTATCTTTTATTGCTGTTTTGAACTACTACCAAAAGTAGTTTTTAATCACATACACGTTTAAAAAACGCATAAATAAACATGTTTTTTTTAGTAGTAACTATACGATTTTTCGTTTTCGATAATAGGGACCATCGATTTTTTAATCAGCGAAACTCGGGTGGAAAATTACACGCCAGTGAACGTGCCTAGCTTTGATATTATAATATATAATAATTCTTGAACTGACAAGACAGAGGGAACCTAGTATAACACTTAACACTAGGTTCCCTCTGCCTACTCTGCTGTGTGCGGGATTCAGCGTGAAGATGACAAAATGTAGCTACTTCATCAGTAGCAGTATCATCATCAAGTCGCAAAGCCGGTGGAGTCACTATATATAACGACATCAACAGCTTCATTGATTGTAATAGAATTACATTGATGTCGAAATGGATGTCGAAAATTCATTTGAAATTGAAATACGCAAAAGCTGGTGATATATATCTTGTAAACGTAAAGGTCAATGGTATTTTCAAATTCGTACTCCGGTGTGTGTATATCCACTCAGGCACAGCGTTAGTTGAGATTAAGCTCTTTATGTGACGATCGTTATTTGGAATATTTTATCCAATAACATCGCTAAAATGATACCCGATTACGAGGCTAATGAAAGTTGGAAACATTAATGTTGATGTCTTACAAAATCGCTCATTGCCGGACTTCATTATGAGCGACTTCAAATTGTTTTTTTTTGAAAATTTTCCAACAGCTAAGGTACAATACTTGCATTAATTTCACTTTTACCAGAAAAACTATTTCTGTCGTATTTTTTTATCAGATATATAATTAAGTTACTTATATTGTACCAATAATAATTTTTTCCATGATTTTATGCTAATTACATAAAATAAAAATATGTTATTTAAAAAATATGTAACTGGTTATCAGTTACATAAACGTGTTCACGTACGACAAACGGCTGTGTCCATAAAATCCACATCCAAATTCTTATTATGAGGTACGGAATCCTACAAATACATGAAAATCTTAATTAACTACATATATTGAAATATTTTTATATAACAATAAGACAAAAAACATTCCAACAGTGTGTATGGGAGTCACTAAGTCGTAGGCAGTGGCTAAAAAGAAAAAATTTAAGATGTCATTCAATGAAAAATACTTACATAATGAAAGTTCTGTCGAGCGTACTTGCGTTTATCTTTATTGTATGTATGGTTTTTGTCATAAAATTGCTTTGATATAGATGCTTATCGAATGTAATCCTGGCTGGGTCAATTTTTATGGAAGGTAACTACAGATACAATCGTTTTATGATAAAAATACCCTTAAGCTAAAAGGTTTCGGGGTCCTATAGTTATTGAAACTTATATAATAGGATTAAAATATGGAATATGCCAAAGTGGGTCTATCAGGCCGCGGCAGATTGAAAAATTCTTAGATTTAAGTAGTAGTAGTAGTAGGTGTTTATATAAAAAAATGTGATGATAGTAGCAACGAAAACACAAGAGTACAATTTCGATAAGTTACGTCGCTTAGAAATTATGACACGGCCTCTTAAGCCCGACATCGGTACTAACGTTAGTTGTTGCTGAATATATTTTCTCAAATTATGGCTAAGAACACTCTCGATTTAGACCTTACGAACAACAACCTAAATCGAAATCGGCTATACGTTAAGAGCTACGATGTCACATACGAATATATATACATACACACAGACACGGTAAGCTCATAGTACTCCTTTGTTTTCTTCAGGGGTTAAAAATGGTAGCTCAAATTGAATATTTTTTAGAAGGAGTCTGCACGATTATATTATACTAACAAGAACATACATCAGATAATGTTCGATACCATACCGTTACCAATATATCTTACGAAAATTACCAAAATGTGGAATAAACCATTAGTTGAACATCGCGACCAAGTCTAACAGAATACATACAATTGTTTTAACAGGCGTATATACCAAGGAAAGTCATATACGAGTATTTTTATATTTTTGTAAATTTTTAATTTTCAGGAACCTGCCCAAAATTTGAGAATGACCCACATATTATCTTTAAAATTTTATTTTATCGTAAGCCCCATATCGATGCCAGTGTTTCGAAAAACCACCTGAGTAGTTCACGGTTAAGAAAATCTTGGCTTACTTCTTTAGTTCTTTTGTTTAGTATTCTTTACTGATTTCAAACAGTTTGTTGTGATTATATAGTAAAGTTACAAAGAGTTGTATTTCAAAGAGTTTTTTTTATTGTTGCAGGTGTTGAAGATTGGTTCCAAATTTATATTTAAAAAGTGCATATATATATTTAATTACTAAATCTATTTTTCAACGTTTATGTATAAATTGCTATTAAGCCTTAATAACCACTATTTTTTATAGAACTGAGAATACGTTACCGGCTGATTTAATTAAAACTAGTATATAAAATTATTTTCTAAACAAGTGAAATCTGGGATAAAATATATAAATGTTCAAATGATTGATAAGATGATAGATTTACGTCATAAATCATCGGATAAAAATAAGGATGAAAATGTTATGACCTTCGGACCTTGCTTATAGCCGACAGTAAAAGATTTACTGTACTGACAACCTATAGTTTTGTTTACTCAATGTAGGGTCGTACTTAAAAAAGTAATGTATTTTTATATATGAATAACTCCCTCGTGTCTCGATCGCGTGACTCTTAACTTGAGTAATACGAGATCCCATTACATCACTTTAGCCACCTCGACTGATGAGATAATTAAGAATTTTAACATAATAAAATAAACATCATATTTTTCTCCGACGGTCACTAATGATATTTATGGCTCATATAGTTCATTTCATAAGAAAAAGTCGTTTCAGCAAAATAAATATGTAGGTTATTTGTTTTTGCCAACTGTAGTAACTTCTCTTATGGTAATATAATAAATATAAATATTCACTCAAATGATAACAAAAATCAGCTTCATGCTGTATCCCGCACACAGCAGGGTAGGTAAAGGGAACCTAGTGTTAAGACACTCCGTTCTTCACTTTCCGCCAAATTTTGGAGGCACTGCGTGCCGTGTCGGACATCAACACCACGATTGGCCTCGACAGCGGAGCGAAGAAATTTAAATATACATGCCGCTTCCTCGAGTGGGGATCGAACCCACAACCATTCGATTTTACAGTCACACTTTGTGCCTCTGCGCCACGACCGGCTTCAAAAAATGATATTTCAATATATATGTACCAATTCAACCCAAGATTTAAAATAACTCACTCAAATAGAATAGAGAAGAAGTGGCGAAGTCAAATAATGATATAGCAGGTGACCTACATTACATTATAATGTTTCATAGAACAAACAGAAAGCAAGCATCTTACAAGCTAACTCATATTAGTTCAAAAATAACTCCCTAAGCACAGACGATTTTAGCCTTAATATGTTGAAAGATAAAGGTCATTTTCTTACAAAGTTAGTACAGTATCAGACGTCATTTGTAAAACAATCTATATGCCGTATTAACCAGGGATTTGTCCAATTACTACCCGTTCTAGTTTCGTGGCCTATTGTTGCTTGTATATTTTTCTTTTAGTTCTAGAACTTTAATAAGAATATTAAAGTTCTAGAACTAAAAGAAAAATATACATATTTTGTGTTTAAAAATGGAGACGTCTGAAATGAATTTTATGTATAATACATTCGTATTATATAATATTCGACGCTTATTGGACTCCATAATAAGTGCTGTTTCGTTTTGGCGCTTTACATATATTTTTGTTATTCTTTGCTGTGTGACAGTGTCTATGTGGACAAGAACACAATTATTCAATTCTAATAATCGATAGATTCTGTCACAGTTATAATACTATATAAAACACTTGGGTATGGCTATGTCATAGTCGTGGACCACGTTGATTGTGATGCAGTGAAAGTTGATTTAGTGATATCTTTATTGCCTCCTCATTTCTGTAGAAAATAGTATTTTTGTTGTTGTGTTCCACTATATCAGTCACGGAAAAGGAACACGGAACGGCAGGTTCTATCAAATAAAGGATTTGCCCGTTGATAGAACCTGCAGCAAATTCCTCGATGTCAGAGTAGTAGATGATCATTAAACACAAAATCAGGTACAGTTTGCTTCGATTGAAACTTAAGATGGTAAAGAGTATTTGAAAGTTGTTTAAAGATGCGACGCATGACGACAGTAGAAAATATATTTTAAATGACACATTTTGGTGATGGTAATATTTTCATTTCTTTGATCTAACACCAAAGCAAAAACCCGGCATTAAGTTCTACCACTATGAATAAATGAAAATATGAAACCTCAATTTTATTTATATTCGTTTAATTAAGTATAAATTACACAAATGATGACACCAGTCATGGCACGTGGTAGTAGAATTTGTTTTTTTTTTTCGAACTTGAGGTTAATGCTGTTAGCCCTATTGGCTTTTACAGCGACACCCGGTGGGTAGGGAAAGGGTACTCTGTCCCAGAATTTGAACCCACGAGCTTTTTTATAAGCTTGATGATCCGTAAAACGTGGTACTTCTATTTTAGTATAATCATATTACTTAAGTGTAAAGAGCTTACTCAATAGCACTTTAATTTATAAACTATTCAAATAAGTATTAAAAGTGTTTGTTGAAACAAGTTAGGGTCGAGGGTGTTTTAAATAAATTTAGATGCATTAATATTCATTGATTGTGATCTTAAAATTTCCACCGTTTTCGCAGTTGGGATTTTCGTTTATTATTTCACGCTTGTTGCCCGTTTCGGCCGGTACACTTTAACTTAACTACGTACAAACTCCCGCTTGTTTTACATAATTAGATAAACGGTCCTACAGGAACAGTGAACGAGGTCCATCATTTATTATTATGTTTAAAATGTATTGAGATTTCTGGTGATTTCTAATACAGACTTGAAGTACGATATTTCTTTATATTTCATGTTTACACTGCATGATGTATCGAACCATTCTTTTTCTCGTTTCGGAGGCATTCGGTTTCTCTTGCCAGTGGCAAAAAAAGAGGATAATTCACTTCCCCCAAATGAGAATAGAATCCCACACACATCACGCTTCCAGTCAGACGCTGTTCTACCGATGGTAGAACATTATGTTTAACAATTAGTAGATAAGATAATATTTTTATTTTAATTATTCTACCACTCAACACGCAATGCCTTTAGAATTCGGCAGAAAGTGGGAAACGACTGTAAAATCGATTGGTTGTGGGTTCGATCTCCATTCGAGGAAGTGAAATATTTATTTACATTTATATTTTCATTTCTTTGCTCTGGTGT
>DWAP01001132.1:0-16922 GCA_018230625.1 Heliconius eleuchia
GCGTGTTGAGTGGCAGAACTCAACGCCGCGCTTTGCCTCGACACCAGAGCGAAGCTAAAGAGAGCATCGAGATAAGCGGAAATGAATACATTAATTAATTAATTCGCTGTAAGCTCCATTTAAACTTCTTGAAATTATAATTTACTGAATACTGTAAAGATGCATTCATTACGACTGGCAGTTTGCCATTTTTAGGTTGTTTCCGGTAAGCGCACGCGGCAGTCGATTCGTTCTGGCGACGCTAGAATTGCAAGTAGATGGCGCATCTGATATGGCACCATACCATACGTCATTTAATACACGAACGTCATTCCCGCCATCAACGTCACTCAAAGACATAATAAATGACGACGGAGAACGGTGGAGATATCCGGAATAGGCAGTTGTGAAATTTTCTCTCAATGTTATAATGCACCAGACGTGTACTTTTCAATCGCATAAATCTCTATACACCGATATAAACTAGAACTGGACTGCGTCCGCAGCTTATCAACCACCTACGCTTTCCACTTTACTATATTATGCTTTACATCGACCACAATGCATTTTCTATTCGTTGCAAATATTCTTGGTACCTACTTATATTTTTGGTTGTATTTTGTAATATTTCGAAGGTATTATTTTGGGATTAAGTCAGAACTTACATGCTGTAAGACTAATTGCTTAATTTCTCATTACAATATTAAACCATTTTAAAATATGATTAGAATTAATCAACTACTAAAAACATTTAATAAAAGCAAGAATAAGAAACACGTGGAACTGCGCTGTATGAGAATCGAAACAGAGATAAAGGATATTATTAGAAATATCATACATGCAGAGGTCAATAGAATGCATATAGCAGTCCCCAATGCTCCTTTTATTCTCACTATAACCGCACTATTATCGGATTAATGAACCTTCAGTAATATTCTTGGCGTAAGTGTTGTGTATTGATAACATGTATTACGTTATTGTGTTAACTTGGAATGCTATTTTTATAGTAAATGAACGTTTATTTATAAACGTTTTAATTACTTGTAGAAAGAATATACACAGACAGGCAGACAGCAAATAAGTAAGAGTTGTTAAGAAAAAATATACAAATCATTAAGTAATAAATTATGTTGCATATATTATATATATCATACTTGTTTATAAATATATGTAAATTAATTTTAAATATTAACATTAATAAACATTATATAAATAAATCATAATTTACATAGATCATTTCAATATGTCATATCAAACCTGTCACATATTTGGTATAAATTACATATATATTAGGTTAATGACGTATGAATAAAACTGTTAGTGGCTGATGAAATAGACACGAATTTTTACATAGAGCAACATTTAAAAATATTTCAAAAAAGAAATATTGCAATTTATCCAAACCATTATTGGTTTGGATAAATTGCAATATTTCTTTTAGATGACACTGGTCACAGAAACGATACGAGATACGAAACTTATTGATATAAGATATATTGTATTTATTTATAGCATATGCATAAATTTATTTCTGTTAAATTGGTTCAAATAGAGCGTTAAATTTCAGTTTAAAATTGTCAGCCTTTCTCGTTTTTATATAGGAATGTATACAGAAAACATGAAATGAAATTTTCACAGACTCTAATAGGAGCGTTAATTAAAATAACAGTTAAAACAAAATTAATTAAAATTCTTCATTCTAACCTTAATATAGACAGCGTTACAAAAAAATGCACATTTCTATTTTTTGTATATTTTTTAAGATAAAAATGTATGTTGTAGGTAAGATAATATTTATATTTAATACCGGTGTCCCTAATATTTTAAATAATTCACACCTGTTATGTTAATAGTTGCTTAAAAATAGATATTACGCATAAATCCATATAAGAACTTAATAGAAAAACAATAGTGCGAAATGGTCAAAGCGAGTAACAATAACAATTATAAAACTGACCACACACTTATGGTGGATGTAAAAATAAAGATATCTAATTGATAGGGAATAATGGCTGATAAATAATTGATTTACATTATCAGTTAACGAACCGAGATATCCATTTGGAACAAAGCACCATCACGTTTGATAGATACACTGTGAGTTTTGACACTCATTTGCTATGTTAGTTTATAGCCAATAGAAAATTATGCAGGAAAACAAAACAAAGTTGAGCTGTTAAAAGATTTTTAGATTCAAATTCCATATCTTCCGAAGTTCCAAGTTTCAATAATTAGTAATGAAAATAGACTTACACTGTGTATTTATCTCGTGAGAAAATACGAAGTTACTTCCCATTCTGCACAGTCGTTCATTTACAAGGATAATTTTAATTTATAACATGAAATAATACGCTAATAGTATATAAAATAAACAAAAAAATAAAAATATTTGTAAATATGAACGCAAGAAGGTCGGACTAACGAGTAATTAGTGGTTTAAATATGTGCGGAATGCACAATATCCTGCAGCTCATCGACCTATGCCAAGTTGTTTCCTCTAAAATGTGAAACGTATTTTGTTTTAATGCGTTTTGCTGTAAAACATTTATCTCGTAAATAAAGGTATCTAATTAAATAATAAATAAACCGACTTCAAATATATTATGGTACAATTACATAAATATGTAAAGGAGCCGGTGCCGGGCCCAGTGTATTGTTGGGACTATTTCTTAAGTAACATACCAACTACATTGAAATAAAATGTATAATCTCCACTTTTCTTCTTTTAGTTTTTGAATAGTAATTGGACGAGTTTGTGGACAAACATACAAATTGTATGTACTAAGTGCACATAAGTGTTAAGATCAATCAAATCAAATCAAAGATACTCAACTATTCCAATTTCAACAACTTTTCTTAAAGTCGTTAATTAACATTAGATAATAGAAACGAAATCAAAGTTTCGCTATTAACATTGCTACAAAGAACTCGTTTGTTTTAGATAAGTAGGTAGTAGTTTTTATTTATAATGATAATATACAGATTCTTTGCAATATGTTTAACGAAAATTAAGTAAGAATGAGTAACTAATGAATGCAATGAATTAAAATTATCGCTTAATTAAATGCCAGTAACAAAGAAATTCTACTTTATGGTATTTAAATACAGATAAATAAAAAAATAGTTCTGAAAACTCGATAACGATATTATACAAATAAACCTACATAAGCAATTTAGTAGGGAGCTTCGTGTACCTACACTAGACTCATTACTGTGGCTACATGAGAAAAAAAAAACTATTTAAAACTGAATATGAACTTTTTAGTAAGCTATGTGAACATCCACACATAGTTAAACGGCCATATTTATAACTATTACTCTAAACATACAAGAAAATTAATGAACAAAAGTACCGCTGGTTTAATATATAACTAATAGTTCTTTGATTGTAACATTCGGAATAAAAAATACAAGGACTAATGATACGATTCACAATGTCTCAAATTAACTGATATAGTCAATATTTCACCGTCTCACTCAATGAGGAGTGTCTAAAAAAAATAACATGCACACAATATAAATGGATCATCGTAAAACAAAACAGCAACTGATTTATACATGCATATCTACACGCAAAGTCATCATTCTCTTCGTGCATTTCGTGCTCGTTGTGGTTGCTTGGGACTTATTTGACTTATTTGATTTCTGCTGGTTTTATTTTATAATAACTCACTAATCCTTCTTTAGTAGCTAGTCAGTCATACAGTTTTATTTTGGTTTTTGGGAATCTGATACATTTTGTAAAAGAGAATTAACCTAAACATCAATAGGTATCTCATGTGGTTCCTTTATTATTCATGGTCTGACTGTCAACACAATGGTTGTGCGTTTAATACTCAATCAGAAGAAAGTCGTACTGTATTTTCAAAAAGTGTTAATCTACATTCAAGAAAAAAAAAATCTTTTAGAATTCGTATAATTTTTTTTAAAGCGCTTACTTTGAACGTATGGTCAATGGTGACCACTAGGTCTGAGGCACTTGGACGCTTTTGGCGCTTAGATTTTCAAGAAGCCAACAGGTACAATTTTTGTCTCCTTAAAAAGTGGAATTAATTATTATTATTTCTGCGATCTGGTAAGATAAGTGTAGCGCTGAGTTCCGCCACTCAACACACGTCTTTAATTTATGAGGAAAGCAGATCGGTACAGGGTAATCAGTTAGCAGGGTTAACAGTTAAAAATCGTAAGCTAAGCTTCAAAGAAAAAAAATATAAATACTAAAGAATGGAGTGATGTATCACTATTGGTTAGGTTCTGTCTGCCTACTCTTAAATAAGCGAATATAGCAAAAAAGCTCAGGTAAAATATAATCCCAACAGCAAAACATTGTTAATGTGGAAGACGACTACAACACTATAAAAAACCACGTAAGACAAGCTCCATTCATATTTAGTAAGATTATACATTTATCACCTATCATTCTACACAAAACATTAAGTCGACGTTCACATATTCTCCATTAAATTTCTTACAATTCATTCATCATATATATCCCTGAGCCCATATCAACAATATTTAGTATAAATATACAAATTACGAGATTACCCGATACACTATAATGTCTATCTAGTAGTGACGTCAAAAAAGTTGCGGCGAATTCGTTATCTTACGTAATATATACAAAAACTGTAGCAGACCGTATCTACGAAGCAAATTCCAATTTTCAAGATAGGTAATAATTATGATATTCTTATATCTTTTCAACAAAACAGTATCTAAGTGAGATGTTAAATTTCAAATATAAACAAAAATTACAAATGGAAGAAATATTTACTTCTATTATAACAAGTCGTGAAGTCGTGAACGTTTTATTTGACAATACTGAGAACTGAATATTTTGTGCATCTAGGTACTTTCACCAATATTAGCACGCCAATAGATTGCATCGATTTACTCTATAGAAGACCCGGTGAATCTCTGAAATTAATTATGTTTCTTTGAGTTTTATTTATTATAGAATGTACTTTAAAAACTCAAAGCGATCTGATAAATATAATATTTTTCGTAAAGCAACATAATAAATTGCCCAGATAACAATAATATAATAACGATATTCTTTCGACTTGTAAACGACGACGCTTCTACGTATGATGAGTTCGAAAACATTTAGACAATAGGCTATCAGAAAAACTCGTGGAGTTTTAATGTATAAGTATACTTGTGGGCAAATATTACACAGCGGTATGTGCTTCTTCATGTTGAAACTACGTACTCTGGAGCTAAGACTCTTTTGTTACTAATTTCTACTTTATTTGATTATTTTAGTAAAACCTAACTGATCTAATAAGCGGACGCCGGATTGATGCATATTAGCCGATCATAAGCGAATGGCAATCTCATGTTTCACGGCCTTCCGCTCTCGACTCGATTACCATTGACGCCAGTGACGTTGCGCCGGCGCCGGTGGCTCATGCATTGTGATTTCGCCCTGGGAATACTAGCGATGTCATCAGCATAATAAATACAAATGGTTAGTTATTAGGAAATACACAATCGATAATCGGAAGCATTTCATCAAAATCAATAAAAATATACAGAAATAAAAAGATAACGGCCACTTTTTTAGCTGGTCACCAAGTCGGACGCGGTGCGCGTGAGTCACCGGCATACCGGCGGGCACCATGCACCGTGCGTGTCAACCACCTATTTATGTCGCAGGACGAAGCGCAAATAAACAGCATCAAAGGGACGTCGGATTCCGCTCAGCGGTACGAGCCGCGGCCGAATGCAAAGAAAACAACCGCCATTGTCTACGGATGAGTTATTTTTGCGAATAGATGTGCACACACTCGGTCACTTAGCTAATATTGGAAACTGTTGCCAGGTTAATCGGAATTTACATAAAAATGTACAATACTATCAAATAAGCATGGTATTTGACAAGGTTATTAGCATTTTTCAATTACACATAGATTACTACTATGAAATGTACTCGTAAATAAATATTTCTTCATATGAAAATATGTATTTTAATATATTACTTAGGAATAGAATAAGTGATTTTTAAAAGTAAACATTAAAATAAAAAAAAATCATACAATTCATTTATCATACATATTCCTGAGCCCATATCAACAATACATTTTAACTTGAATTTGAGATTTTATTTTCCAAATACCTATTTAAAGTTTTAATTGGTAAAAGACTAATATTAATCAATAAATATAAATGATTAAATATTATTTAATTTTATCTACGAAAAATAATAAAATAATTCATCACAATTTCATATTTAAATACTACACATTATCAGTTTATATTGTTATTAATAAAAGTAAAATATACTAAAGAGCTCAATAAATTTTATAATTTTTATCCTATACTCAAGAAGAATATATATAAGATTATGATATTGCAAATGGAATTTAATAAAAATTCTATTAAATAGAATTTGGGTTTTGGCCCATATTAATGTCACGGAGATCTCTGCATGGTGTTTAGTTACTATTTACCACATACATGATATGTAGGTACATATGCATATAACTATATGTGTCTAATAAACGAAATATATACATATTTAGTAACTGAGTTCCAGCTTTAGTTTCATCGCCATAGATAAATGGAAATAAAATAAAGATTATTATTGACTAAAATTGTGGATGACGCCTTCATGCCTTATAGGTAACTCTGACCAAAAGTACAGTAGGTTTCATTAAACTATTAACATTGGGTAGTATAATAGCCTGTATCTTCCTCAATAAATGGACTGTCCAACAAAAATATTTTTTCCAACAAAATCAAAAATTTCTGAAGTTAGTGTTCAACCAAACAAACAACTTTTCAAGTATATAAAATGTAATATTTTCAAATATTAAACTATATTCTTAATTTTAATGAAAAATTCATTCAATCATGATCAACAATTAAGGAGTTATGTTAATTTATAATATTATGTTAAAAAAATACTTTTCAAAAACCAATTTATAATCAACCACAAAAACAGTAGACATTACAGAAATTTGGAGAATAAATTAATCAGTGTATTTGTTATTCAATCCATGGTTATCTTATCTTTATATTACCATCATGTAGAAATTGATTATATCATATAGATTTGAATAAAGCGCTAAGTCAACGGACTCACCTTTCATCTTCAGGAGGCTGAGCGGGCTCGTCCTTCCCGTCGCCTGTGTCACCAACCTGCAGGCCATCCTGGGCCACCTCGGGAGCACCACTGTCACATGCATTCACATTCACATTGTTAATCACTGCGCTACTGATAGCGTGAGACACCACCGCACTAACCGGACTGCCGAAGCCCTGACTGTCATGGACCGGCGCCGCCGCGTTCCCTACGTAAGCGGTCGAGCTCACCGGCATCGACACCACCGGCGAGTTAGTCCCGGACACCGTGGCCTCGACGGGAGCCACGCTGCTCTGTGACATAACCGGCACTACCCCGCCGTAACCGAGCGCCATGTTCGTCTGAGATTGCACCACGTTGGCGTGCACCGCGCCTCCCATTCCAACCGGCATCGTCTGCTGCATCGACATCGGAATGTTCTGGTGCGCCATCGACACTTGCGGCACCGCCTGATTAGGAACATATTGCACCCCGCCCATCTGCCCCTGTGCCTGCTGCTGCATCATATTCTGAGGCTGGGTCATATGCGAAGCTATCTGTTGACCAACATTTCCTGGCTGCATGAATATGGGATCAGATGCAGGCATTTGCATATTGGTTTGGTTGTCTAAAGTCATCTGCATACTTTGAGGGGTGGCAGTCATCATTTGTATGTTTCCTTGTGGCACAGTACCCTGTTGAGGGGCCATGTGTACAGGTTGCTGCTGTTGCCCGGCTAAGCTTTGGAGATTCGCAGGCAATGTGGAACCTTGGGGTTGCGTGGCCATCGGCTGAAGATTAGTGGGGAGAGTTGCACCTTGCTGTGATGTAACAATACTAGTGAGCACCTCCTGAGGCAGTGTCTGCCCCTGCTGGGTCATCTGAGACTGTTGTGTATGATATTGTGGAACACTATGTTGTTGTTGGACCATTGGCTGCTGCGATGATGGTAAGGTCCCACTTATCATCGATTGATTAGGCTGTTGATTTACCGTTTGGTTGTACTGAGGCTGAGGGACCCCTATTCCTTGTTGTTGCATTTGAGAGTGTATTCCAGGAACTACTGATTGTTGAGGCTGCGAGGGCAACTGGTGCATCTGGGTTTGCATTTGAGAAATTTGCTGGTTAGTTGCAGTCAACTGTGTGGGTATCTGCATTTGTTGCATGTGGTTTGGCATTTGTTGATTTAATGCTTGTATTTGGGCCTGACTAGACAAATGCTGAAGCTGAGCTTGCTGTCCCATAGTCTGTTGACCTTGCAAGTGGTGACTCTGTCCAATATTAGGAATCTGCGCTTGTTGCATTTGATGGATTTGCTGCGGGTTAGGTTGACCTTGAATGGGTTGCATTTGAATTTGCTGCAACTGCGCTTGCTGGCCGGGCACTTGAGTCAATTGTCCTTGGTTTGGTATTCCCTGCATTTGAGGCATCTGCTGCTGTATCTGCATATTGGTGAGCTGAGTGGGAGGCAAATGTTGGCCCATTTGTTGCATTTGCTGGTTAGGAATCTGTTGCATCTGCTGTGGCAATTGTTGGTGCATGGGTATCTGTTGCATGGCAATACCTTGTGACTGAGCAATCACTTGTTGTAATTGATGTTGTGGAAAACTTTGTGGAATTTGCTGCACTTGCTGTTGTTGAGGGGGTTGGGCGTGACTTTGTGGTGTATTTTGCAAAGTGATGTGTGTCATACTCTGCGGGTGCTGCTGTCCCACTTGCTGATTAGATTGCAATTGATTTTGGTTTGGCATTTGTTGGGGCATCTCTAGAGGTGGAGACTGTACAGACACAGATTGATTCACAGGCATTTGTTGTTGCACTATATTAATAGGTTGTGTCAAAGATTGTCCAGGTGAAGCCATGGGAAACTGTTTCTGAATATTTTGATCCATTTGCTGCACTGTATTCACTTGATCCTTGGGTCCTTTATTTAGATCATTACACATATCATCATGTTGATTATCATTCATCACAACTCCACTGTCAGGAGCCTGCAAATTATTAGTTTCCGTCACATCCAAGTTATTATTAAGTGTGATGGGAGCATTTTGTTGTGTAGTGGTATGGTCTAGATAGTCCATACACATCCACCTGCCACGACGGAAAGGCTCAGTACTTTCTATTTTAACAACTTTGAAGCGCTCATTTCTAACATGTTCTTGTATCTCCTTCATTCCTTCTTGTGGCTTCGAATTGCCTATAAGGTTGATAATGCTGCCAGTTCCGGCATTAGTGACACTGACGTGCATGTCATTCACTTCAGTGTTATTACTATTTGGCACTGCTCCTATCTGGTTAGTGTTGGTGTCCTGGCCGACGATCGCGAGCCCGTATTGCGAACTGGTCGGAATGACAGGAGCACAACCTAAAGATGCACTCGACGCGTTGTAGAAAACGTCGTCTTTCGAAAAGGTATCCTCTGAGTAGCTCGGAGTTTCATTCTCTATATCGGTCACCCTTGAGATGTCGTCGGTGTGAGATTCGTCTAGATCGTCAGCGGAGTCGTCGCCTGCATCAGTGCTCACCCGAGAGCCGACAGTCACACTGGTTATCTGAAAGGAAGATATTTTCCTTGGGTTATGGGCGGATTGAAGACTCGTCGGGTGAGTCACTCCCTTCTCTGATTCGTTCAGTCGAATAGATTCACTCGTAGTGCGATGAACGACGTTGTTATACTTGTTTTTTTCACTAGTTTTATGTGGCTTTTGAATCAGATTGTCAGCCATTATGCCGTCCGACTCGAATGACTACCTAAAGAAAATTTCACTGTTTATTGGCCTAAGAGACATTTGATAGACTTTTAAAACACTAAAATATATCTAAAATAAAACCATTGTACACTCACAATTTCACAAACACAGTAATTTAGCTATTAAAGTCCTTAAACTTCATTAGTAAACACACACAGATGTGAACATCTTTCAGACGGCAGCAACATGGCGGCCATTTATGCGCAATGCATTATGGTTGACAATTTGCAGTAGACTATAGACATCGAGACCTACTTTTCTTTTAACTGCACATCGTGTCGATAGATGTCGTCACTTTTGCTAGTGATTTTTTTTATCTTAACTCGTTAATGTCGTACTATATTAAAAATATACGTTATGAAAGTTGTATAAAAGATATATATTGTATATAAGCATATATAAAGAGTTACTCATTTCAAGTAAATTAGAGTTTTAAATATAAAATTTTATTGCTAGTGATATGAGCTACAATTTTGATTAAATATAAGTAAAAAATTAAATCGTACTGAAAATATATGTTATTAAAAATATGCAATACTTACTTTGATTTTTTATGAATATTTAATAAATGATTAAACATAGTTGTTTTTTATTTATTCTTTTTTCAACTAACCATTTTTATGTACCCAATAAATATAAAGTACTAACTAACGAATACATTTTAATTACTATCACTACAATAATAACAATTATTATTTTAGGAAGACAGATGTGTACAAATTTATAAATAGAACAATATTTAATTATGATGCCAAGTCTGTCAAGATATATTTTTAAAGGTGTATTATTTATATTGTATCTGTGGACATGAAAATTGAAATAATATAATTACGCTACTTGACGCAAGGTGGCGGTATAAAAAATAATAAATTCTAAATTACAAGTATTTTAATATAACGTAAATTTCTAAACGTTTGTATTTTGGAATGGAAGCTCCAAAAAAAAGGCCAAATGAATAATTGAATGGTAATTTTTTTATTTAATATAATTTTGTAAAAGATACATTTTTATTTCTTATTTAATCTAAACATTATTATGAAGTTTATTATTTATAATTAATTATATCGGAGCGTAACTTTATAAAATGAAGATGTGGGAATCCACCAGTAGGAAATCGAAGGATTATTTAGATACGTACAGTTTAAAATAAGCACTCTTTAAAGTAATTGGCTTATCCGCTAAAGGAAGTTAGGAGTTTAAAATTATCTAAGCCGTATACTACGGAGAATGCCCTAATTGGTGACTGTGACTTGACTTTACTTAACATGTAAAGGTCAAAATATTTGTACTGATTTTTAAATAAAGTTAGTTATTCAAGTATTACTTTATAATAATATAATAAATATATAATGACATCAAACAGGGATTGCAAATTTTTGCAAATTGAAAGCAGGTTTTTAAAAAATGAATAAAAGCAATGTTTTTTTCTTAGTGTGCTTTTAAGATCTTAGATATTTTTTAAAGTTTACTGCTTCCCACACTAATATGTACATATGTATGTTTACCACATCTCCATTGCAGGTTTTAAAGAACTAATTAAAAAACTTGATATTTACTCCATTCTTTCAAATATAAACAATTTAGAGTATTAATATTAGTAACTTACAGTTATCTAGTGGTAGGAAGTAGTACGTTATTTCGCGATGGGCGCCATCGCGGGGACTAAGACCGTTCCAGGAGCGCCCCGACCTCGGCTATTACCCGCAAGGTCTTCAGATCACCAGTCGATTTAACTAGCATCCCCACCAATCGCCGTGACACTTCTTAAACGAGGATAATTTGCTATTATTTGTAAATTGGCGTCCCGCGACGTCCTGCCCGTCCGCTTCGCAGTCGCTCGGGAGCACGGGACCTTCCTGGCTTCCCGCTGCCGTCGACTCGAGTCGCACTCGTAATACCTAAACAAATAATCGTCACATCACCTCAGCGATCCGAGCGTCAGTCGATAAGATATAACTCGCGTATAAACACTGAAAACTCGTTAAGAAAATGTGAATACGTATAGCCAATGGCGAAATCGTTTGATGATATACCAAAAAAGTACGAGGACGACACCAACATGGACGATAACAGCGAGGAGACGCCGGGATGCTGGCGGAGGATGATACTCTGGTTGCGGATCAATCCGAACCTCATCATGTTGAAAGTGACTCTGTTTGTGATGTACGGGGCGACGGCATCCCTCTTGCCGTATCTCACTATTCATATGCAAAGTATTGGACTAACTGTGCCAGAGATTTCTTTTGTGTATTTGGCTTTACCTTTCACTACATTTCTAAGTCCACCTATCACTGGTAAGTTTCTGATGAGCAAAAGCGCATATCGCTTTACATTTAAATTATACAGAAAATTATGTTTTTAGGGTTTTTGGTCGATCGCTTCGGGGAGTATAAACCTGTAGTTATCACTGCTCTGATACTAAACGCAGCATTTCACCACTCGTTGCTTTTAATCCCACATCAAGAGACGCCGGGAGTGATGCCATCAGCTTATGTTATGCGACATCCTATAAAACGGAGCGTAGAGGTATTTGACGCTATGGTTTTTTTCATTAAGTTATTTCTAGAGTTAGGCTTGGAGGTAATCATGATTATTCAAAATCAACATAATAACAAATAGTATATTTAATTAATATTTTCCAGATTCTGGAATAGATTCTATCTTTTTCCTTCTTGCCTTTCAAACACAAGATACCTTGCAAAGACACATATTAAACTAGTTAATATATGAATTATTACAAAATCAACACTGAAGGACCCTAGTTACGTGGTAACGAGTACAAACTTACCTCCTGTCCTCTAAGAATTTGAGCAAATCGACCTCATCCGGATTAACTAGTCTTGTCATAGCGAGTCTCCGTTAGTTAAGAGAATAAAGCTAAATTTATGCATATTAGTGACTATGAGCTCATTTCAAGTTCTTATGAATTAACTGATAAAAATGAATATTCCTGAATATTGCCAAAAATGTTCAGGAAAAAGAGAAAACCGTAACAAAATACTTACGAGTACTTCATTCACCACCAATAAAATATGTATGTTTTAGCTATAAGCTGTTAATTTTAGATTATGAGCTAGTAAAACGCTTTTTAGAAAACGTTACAAACTTATAAACACTTTCTGAACAATTATATTGGTAAATTTAAACCAATATTATTTATTAAATTTAACATTTGAATATTTAAATATTTATTGCAGTATGCAGCAGCAGTTAAGACCGTTCTCGACTTTTCAATGATTTTACTAGAAATAACTTAACAATCTATTATTTTTATATATATTTCGTTTAGTATACAATATCACAAAATAATCGCTGTTTAGATTTGGTGGAGCCCCTGTCCCAGCAGAGAGTGTCCAGATGAAGATGAACAAGTAGATTTTGTACTCGATCGGTGTGTAGACCACTGTATGCTGTCACAGACGCAGAATCCGTCGAGTGACCCAGCAGACGATAAAGATGATTTAGATTTCCACATATCACATAAGATCTATCCACCAAATCTTTCTAATAGCAGGTTTGAAAATTTAAATATATTACATATTTTTATAAAAAATTGCTAAATATTTTTAAAGTTCAAATTTATATGTTTCTTTCTTTTGTAATAGGTGATATAAATATCGTTTTTAATATAGAACGTTAAAGCCTATAGGTACAATGGTATCTAAGACTTGAATGTAATAGGGATGTTGGCATTACCATGTACTTATTTAAAAAAAAACATTATTTAATCTTCTGCGCTAAATATATAGCTGTATTTTGTTCCATTCCGTGGCACCTGGTTAAAATTAAATTGCCTACGTCAGTTTATCTAACGTTTATAGCACATTAATAGTCTTGTAAACAGTCTGAAACAATACTACAAACATTAAATGATTGCAAAGCCTTCCTTAAAGCCTACGAATTTGCCATATGATAACAGATACACTCAACTAGGCATTGAAATATCAATTTTTAGTACACTTTTGGTTCCGTATTTCGTTTCCGGTTTAGGTAAACATTTTTTTGAATTCGTATCAGTACTTACGTTACGTAGCTATATATAAATTAACATTATTGTTTAAGCAATCGTCATGTTATTATTGTGCTCTGTTTAGAAGATAAATCAACTTTATAGACGTAGATATATTTTTATAAAATTCAATTCAACATAATAAATCACAAAATGCATTTGACCGTACATAATTAACAGATTGTTTGCCCATTGCTTCAATCTTCAATAAATTATAGTAAACATTTTTTTTAGTTTTCTAAACGTGACCGATGACGACGAGGAATTTAACGATGCAGCCTTCTTTTTGATAGAAGTGCACGATGATTTGGGCGAACCAAAAGAACAGCTTGGCATAGAAATGGAAAGGGTTTGTATTTTTTATACTTTAATAAATATTTTACGTATTTAAATTATTAGAATTTGCATCCCAGTGAACCTATTTTACAGCATTTCACTTGTATGCAATATAAATAAAACTACATATTTAGTCGACCAGTAAAGTAAAATGTTAAAAGTGCTCAGCTAAAATGGAAGAGTAAGTGATAAGAGATGTATGTATGTAGGGAGACCTCAATTGACCTTCGAAAACACAGTATCATAGATACTGGAGGAAGGTCTGGTACTGCAAATAGCATGAGGACCCCCCGGAGGGCATGTATGAAGAAGTTGATGACAGCGGACGAGGAGCGCTTGGCCCCCAGCCCACTAGGGGCCGCTAAAGTGTGAAGCTAAAAAAAAACAAATTCTAACTAACATTGTTTCAGGACGACAACGACACAGTAACGGATTTCAGATCAAGATTCGGTGAAAAACTTCTAATAGCGCAAGGTGTCAACATAACGGCGTTAGATAAAGAGGATTTGAGATGTGGCGGTCTCGTGATGCTGCATAATATGACTAAACTCTCCCAGCAAAGATTAGAGAGTTTGTCAGCCGATTGTATGGTACAGAAATGTGACTTCAGGTAATATTTTTTTACATTATTTACATTTATTTATTAGGTATTCGGTTTACATATATATACAGATAGACATTATTATTAAAATTTTTAATCTGCATAAAGCTTTTCTTAAGTTACACATATATGGCTGCCTATCACTCCTAATAAAGTAATAAGATCTAGTGAATTTTTATGAAATAATAGAAGTCGTTGAATTACATTATTCAGTTTGAAAACAACGAGTGTATTTACATTTTACACCTACTAGAAACAAGTAGATAGATATCGTAGTTGTTTGCTTAGTTGACGCATTAAACAAATTAATAATCGTCTATACGTTATTATATCTTATTTTTATTATTAAAATAAATTTTCTTTTACGGAGTGCTGTCCGTACTCCATAAAAGTACAATTAAAAAAACACATAAGGCCACAAAATGAGATTGCAACTAATAAATGTTAATCTTTTAACACGCTTTACTTTGAAAATGATCTATGATGGAATTTTTTATACAATTTTTAAAAGGTGATATTTATGATTATCAAAATGATTTCAGTATCACATTATGTAGATCATTTTTTTGTTTTCATTTTTAATTTTATTTTTATATTCTATGTAAATTCTCAAGAAAGAAAGAAAGTTATAGATTTTCATCATTGACATTTCTATCGTCAATGGGTATAATACTCTCATACATTTTTAGAAAGGGAGGTCCGGACATATGCCCGCCGGACTACAAAGAAAGCGACGATAAAACATTTTACATATACTTCTTCCTACGTTTCATGGGCACCATAATGTTATCAGCCGGTGTCACCATCATGGATCCCATAGCTTTGACCATGATTCAAAAATACGGCGGAGACTTTGGCAGAGAAAGACTCTTTTCTAGTATAGGAATGGCTATATTCTCTCCTATAACAGGAATGTTGATAGATATGAGGAGCAAACAAGTCGGTGAGTGCGCTATCTAGTATCTACTTGTCTTTGACAGTACAATGTCAATAAATGTTAAACGTTTTGTTTTGTTTCAAGTTTAGCTTTCTTTTGTTGGGGACTTTGGTATTAGTATTATAAATGTAGGTAATTACGTGTTATTTATTGATTATGTCTATTTTAATGGTTTGATGTGAAATTTATCATGTATAAATTAGAAACCAAAACGATATAGATGGATTATGGAATAACATTAGGTTTCCATCGTTACGCGTTACTTTTAAAGCCAAAGTTAAAATTTTCTTAATATATTCTGTTTTACTAGAAAAAATAATATCGAATCTTTGAATAACGGAAATTATAGTGACTAAATTCTCTTTTTTTTTCTATAGATCATGTGAAAAAGTATTGGTAACACTATAATAATATAATAGTGTAATTAGTAATAGTATCTATATACAGTATTTTTTTTTTATTCCTACGTTATATTTCAGGTTACACAGATTACTCTGCGGCATTTTACACTTACGATGCGTTACTTTTAATATCAGCCATAACCGTCGCAGTCATGCCGCTGGGTGCAAAGTTACCAGCCGACAATTTACTGAGGGATTTAGTAAATATAATTAAAATGCCGCACATAATTGTATTTATTTTCTTCTTATTCGCGTTGGGAAATTTCTGGGGATTCATCGAGTCTTATTTGTTCTTGTATTTGAAGGAATTAGGTGCTCCTAATTTTTTGTTAGGTAAGTACTTTTTTACTATTGTCTTGTTGGTCTATTTTTTTCGGCTAGAAATGTCAACTTCTTAAATATTTTTTTATTTAATGACGCATTTATTTATAATTCTTTTAGAAAACTATTGTTTTTACATGTGTAGTAGTAGAATTCTAGCAGTGTCGTTGTTTGTCATGTATCTCCTTCCGCCAGGTATAACGGTGACAGTGGGCACGCTGTCCAGCATCCCGTTCCTGTACGGCGCGGACGCGATCACGTCGCGCATCGGACACGTCAACGTCATCATCGTGGCGTTCTTCTCGCACGCGGCCCGGCTGGTCGGGTACTCTTTTATTGAGTGAGTTATATTTATTCGTTTATTCTTTTATTTGTTAATTCAGGTAATAATTCATTAAGTAGTTCATTCGTTCGTTTTTTTTTTATTTTCTTGAATGCTTAAATGTTTCTTCGATGCTTGCTTTCTTTTTCTTGGTTTATTGCAAATTGTACAGTGATCATAACTAAGATTTTTTTTATATT
>DWAP01001133.1:0-16912 GCA_018230625.1 Heliconius eleuchia
TGAATTCATCCCTAAGGGTGCAAATAAGCGGGTGAAGCCGCGCGCGCCCACTAGTAAACATAAAAGAGTTTCGACGTAGCTTGATTAGAACGTATGGCTTAATTAGTTAGAGCGCATGGACGGTTTCCAAAGGGGTGCGTTTTCAAATTCTGCTACGTTCAAATTTTTTCTTAATAAGTAGACGTTTTCTTAAAAAGTAGATACTTTTCTTTCTTAAGTGTAGAATAACACTTAAAAAATGTTAGAATATTCTATTAGGGAGTTTGGTAATATTTTACATTGTTGTAACTAGCTAGGGATGTTCCTTATCTTACTTAATTATTATTATTATTTGTTCAACAATTTGTCAGTTAATCTTAGTCCTCTCTAACAGTCCTCCATTACGTACAGTTCTAAACAACTCGCTGTATGTCACATGCTAGTACCAAGGGCTGACATCATCAGAAAGCTTACAAAGTTTATTTTGTGTGTGAACATCTATTAGGAACTTTGGCAATATTTTACATTGTTGCTGCTAATTAGGGATGTTCCTTTACTTAATTTAAATTATTATTTCTTTTTATTAACAAGCCATTTTTTTTATTATTATTTCTTTTTTTTATGAAAGAATTATAAATTGTATAAAGGAGGTCGTCGAAGCGCAAGAGCAACGCGTAAGACTGTAAATGCGACGGTTTTGCATTCGATTTCAATTGGGGAGAATAAATTACTTTTATTTTCGATTCCGGTAACAAAACTAAAACTTGGGGTTGAGTTTCCCCACTCGACAAGTAATGTCTCGAAAATGGAGAACGGAGCTTCTTCACAATAGGTTCCCTCTGCCTACCCTGCTATATGTGAAATAAAGTGTGTATCTGTTAAAAAATTTAAAATGGCAACCCTAACACTTTACTAGTAAACGCTAACGGCAATAAAAAAAAGATGTGAATATTATTTATTATGAAACAGCCTGTAGGAATTTATGATCGATGGTTCTTAATAAAATGATTATCATTATGCAATATTAGTTAGGCTTTTATGAGATATTTCTTTCATTAAAAAATATATAGATTGACGTGGCGCAGTGGCACAAGCGTGTGACTGTAAACGCGACGGTGGCGGGTTCGACACCCACTCCAGGGAATTAATTATTATTCATTAATTTGTATTTTCATTTCATCGCTCTGGTAACAAGGCAAAGCGCGGCATTGAGATCCGTCACCCAACACGCAATGCCTCGAAAGTTCATTGAGAACAGAGTGCCTGACATATGCAGGAAACAGCATGAAGCTAAAAAAAAATAAGATAAGAAGAGATATCACAGAACATAAATATTTAAAATCGTTGCAGCTATATTTATGCAAGGCTAGTAAAAATCTTTGCATGCAACCATCACGTTTTTACTTCATAAAAGCAGTGAATTTTTAGTATATTCATTGCTTATTGGTGACCTGTTTTTGATGTACCTATTTATTCAAATGTCTTTTTCCGCTTCACGCTGTATCCCGCATAATTTTTCTTCCCGTCTAAACGTTCTTAAACTTTTCGTCCCTAAACCTGCTTAATTTAAAGATTGCGTGCAGACACTAAATAATTATTTTAGCTTCCTACATTAAAATATACTTCCTACACAAACACTGACAATATAAATACATTTTAATTTACACGTCTAAGAATTTCGACGTAATTGAATAAAAACGTATGGCTTAGTAGACAGAGTGCTAAAAATTTCCAAGAGATGCCGATTCAAATTCATTTAAGATCCACGTTTGTCCACTATGGCTTGACCTTAAGGCCCTATATAACCAAATTCCAAATATTTAACGGCTCAATACATTTATTTACAAGTCACTTTCTTTAAAGTGCAGTACACGAGCATTGTCTATACACTGAGACAAGTACGCGTTGCGACAGCTGCCCCTAATAGCTGAAGCACAGACAGCCATTTCTACATACATATATAGATAGATATATGAAACGCGTTGGAATTGATTAGTTTGTGAGATGTGTACGCAAAATACTGTTATACGTTTTATGGTGTTATAATTTTGATGGTTTTTATTGGGCTTTGTTATTTTATTTTCCATTTTTTCGCGTTGGTGTCGAGGCAAAGCGCGGCGTTGAGCTCTGCCACTTAACACGCAATGCCTCCAGAATTCGGCAGAAAGTGGGGAACGGAGTGTCTTAAGACTAGGTTCCCTCTGCCTACCCTGCTGTACGCGAATACAGCGTGAAGCTGATTTATAATTTTTTTGTTTTACGCTATATTCCGCATGCCGCAGGGTAGGCAGAGGGGGCCTAGTGTTAAGACACTCAGCTCCGCACTTTCTGCCGAATTCTGAAGGCGGTGGCGGAACTCAATGCCGTGCTTTTGTCTCGACACAAGAGCGCAAAAACGAAAATATTTTAGATATTTCATTTCCTCGAATAGGAATCGAGTCCACAACCTGTCGCGCTTACAGTCGTACACCTGTGCCTCTGTACCTGAAAAGTAGGAAACGGAAATGTCTCAAAAAGAACGGAGTGTCTTAACACTAAGTTCCCAGGTCTGCCTACCCTGGTATATATGCGTGATACAGCGTGAACCAAAAATATTCTGATCGTTATTAATATATTTGCTTTATACATGACATCATACAAAAAAGATTTAAAATACATAATTGAATGTAGATACATATTTAAAACAGAACGCATTCATAGAATTTTAAAAATTATGAAATAAGTAACATAGTAAGTAGCTTGTCGTGTGCATTGAACTGTCCACTGGCTGTGGACGGCTTAAATATGTCGAGAGCGTGACAGGTACTAACTAAATATTTAGGGTACCGCCTTTTAAATTTTCACTGAAATTATTCTATATATTTTAAGCTGTTTATATATATAAAATAATTCTTAAAAATTATCACTATAAACGTTGTGAAGTTATGGAGTATGAGTATATTTTAATTATTTTGTTTTCTTTTCGGTAAGAAAATTCTGATGATGAATTGTGAAGTTGAAATGTGAAGCTAATAAAAAATTCTGATCTCGATTAGATATGCGTGAAGATAGCTATATAAAAGTACTTATATAAATTTCACGATATCCCGCAGCAGTTGCAATGTCGATGACAGATGCGGGTTTAATCTTAAGCGGGTAAATGGTAGAGCCATTACCTGACTAATGTTAAAAAAACCGGAAAAGCGTGAGTTGGGCTCGCCCACCGAGGGTTCTATACAAAAATTGAAGGGGTCGAGTTTTTCTAACATTCATGCTTAGCTTAGGCAGAGTCCTTTCAACCGATACCTCACTTGAACTAGCGGCTTTAATGCCAAATTTTGCTCCCCTTTTAAGGCTAATATTTTTATTAATTTAACTACAAATGTATAGTTTTTTTCCTGAGCTAGTAGTACCTGTAGACGCTAGTTGCCAATTTTTATAAGTCTAGGTGAACCGGAAGTACCCTATTACTTTTAATTCCGTTTATAGAGTCGAAATACGCGTTTTTTGCGAAAAAATCGGCCATATCTTTTTTTAAGTAAATGTAGCAACGTTTTTTTTTTAAAATCATTGGGTCGTAGATCTGAGCATATGCTTTGAATTTCAACTCGATATCTCTAAGCGTTCCTGAGATATAGGCTTTTATCCTTATAAGATACGGAATCCTAAACAGTACACAAGTTCAATATTCGGTAAATGTTCTATATTAATTTAAATTTTTCAAGTTGACATACTTATTTACTTACGTGATGTATCTATATGAAATGGTATATTAAATATTTTCATTTCTTCGCTCTGTGCGACTAAGTGCGGCTTCGAGTTTGCAGAAGGCAGAAGTTCCTCATATCACAGGCTCGCTCTAACTGCCCTACTGTGTGCGGGATACAGCGTGAATAAAAAAAATATACCTATATCTAAACATCACAATTTAAATTTTACAATTGATTGTATAACCCGATTGTAATGACCTGCTTGATTCTTAACATACCTGCAAGAACTTGTATAGGAAATACTTGATAAGATAGCGCCATTGATAAATTCTTAGGCAAATAGTTAAGCAAATATACTCGAGTTAAAGTGTTTTTTGCAAGAAATTGTTATAAATCGTATAACATACAATTTCTTTTAGATTTATCATTGGAAACGTTCCAAGAAGCGCGGATTCAAGTCCCGGTACTTTAAAATTTTCATACGTTTACTATCTTAAGTGTCGAATATCACTTTAAAAATGTGACAAACATATACTTAATCTTTACAAATCGTCCGTATTTTTGTCATTAAATAAAAAGACCCAGTGACACGACACTATTTTTTTATCTAGATAACTTGAGTAATTGCGTGTCAGTTGCGTAACTCCACACCGTTTCAGTTAACTAAAGAAATCATCTATATTATAAATATTCCTTCAAATGGAATGTTAAGCCACAACCATTACACTTAGTCAGGCACGTCTCGACTGCGCTACGACGGTATTACCATATTTATTACTTATCGGTTAGTCGTTTCTTAGTATCACAAATTAACATAATTTAATTTTAATATTGGAAATACAACATATTTATATTTTTATATTTAAAATAGAACTATTTTAAATTTGAGGCCGTAGTGGGCACAATGGTGTGAATGTAACGCGATGTTTTAGGATTTGAAGGAATGGTCTCGAGGGAATGAATTATTATTTATTAACATTTTCATTTCTTTGCTCTCACACCAGTGCAAAAGCCCGGTGTTGAGTTCCGCCAATCAATTCGCAATGCCTCGAAATGTTCGGCAGGAAGTGGGTAACCGAGTATCTTAACACTGTGTTCCCTCCGCTTCCGCCTACACTTCTGTGTACGGGATACAGCGTGAAGCTGATTTATTTTAATATTTAAAATATAACTAATTTAAAGATTATAAACTTACAAACATCAATCAACTCTACGCAGCAAGTGTTGCATGCTTATTTATTTACAATCACTTGTATCAAGGAGATTTGTGGTTTCAATTACGAAATTACATATTTAGTACTAAGTATATTATATTATAATATTGAATATATTATTTTGTATCTTATTGTTTTGGTGGAATTTAAGTTGAATTATACTTAATTTAAATTAAATAAATACAAAACTGGTTAAGTGCGAGTCGGATTCGCCCACCCAGGTTTTGGTAACAATTTTAGGATTGTAGATCAATAAGAAGTAGAACTTACTCGTATAAGAGTTTTATATTGAATTCAGTTTGATACTTCTTTCCGATCTCGAGATAAATGGTTTGACGGAAAGACGGATAGAAAAGTGATCCTATAATGGTTCCGTTTTTAATTTTTGCAATACGGGCCCCTAAAAAACTTGTCAACAAGTCGTCGCAGAATAATTTAGATATTACTACATTAGTAGTCTGTCTATCACAGAGGGAGCTAGAAAAAAATCTAAATTACACTTGATATCTTTCTTTATTATTATTTCTTGATTCAGCGTGTAAAGATACGTGGAAGTTTAAAAAAATACTCCATAAATATGTAATAAATAAATTAAATGATTACGCAAAAGCTTTTGTACCTACAGCAGATTGAAAATATAGAGTAGCATTAGCTATATACTTGTGACCGGTTTACGGGATTAGTGGTTAATGTCGGAGTTCTTATCAGATCCTATCATTTTTATCATATCCTTACCTGGCATCCAGGTGATGATTTAAGTCACATACGTAGCAAAGAATATTGAGGCCAGTCGTGGCCCTAAGTAAGTGGCTGTAACCGCGACAGTTCGTGAGTTCGATTCCCATTCGAGGAAATGAAACCTCGCTCTGATAACTATGCAAAACACGGCATTGAGTTCCTCAACTCAACACGCAATGTTGTCTGAATTCGGCGGAAAGTGGAGAACCGTTTTTTTTTCTAAAATAACTATGGTTTTAATGGTTTTTCCAGGCACTTTTTTCCGATTTCTATTCATTTTTACAAAATATCGTAATCTTTTCTTGCAAGGCCAGGGAAACAAGAATAATTATGTTTATATATGAATGTATGTAAGTAACACCCAGAAACAGTAATTTCTATTTACTGTGCTGTGCTGTGTTGTGTTGTGCTGAGAATATATAGACATTTTCATATTAAATAATAAATCAAATACAAGCCCTGATTTAAATAAATATTCACGTCGCTATGCTATTCTGGATACGAAGAAGCATTTAAATGTCAACACGCTATGAATAAAGAAGTCGACCAGTTCATAGAATAGTCAAAGGTTTATAATATTAAAGATGGGTCTCGAACTTACGGTTCTATATATACTGGACTAAGCGTAGAAATATAGGGGCTAGGTCCATGCCTATCCCAGAATAGTTTGGTGCCCATCCCAGATATTTCCCCCAGAAAATATCTCTAGATATATATCGCCCATATATAATATACAAGATAAAACTGTAAGTGCAACTAACATTGTTTGATAATCATGTTACAGGTTTGTATTGAATGTAGAGTCGTTTTATGTTAGTGTTTATATTATATAAGTGAATATGTTAGTGTCTTAATAAAATATCAATTATATCAATTATTAATAATGTAAGTTTGTATGTATTATTATATTGTAGGTTCTATATAAAATATAAGTAACATATGACAAATTTTTGCATGTTTTAACTTATCATGAACTTTAAACTTGAAACCATTCGACTCAGTCAGCCTACCTTAGTATTCAAAATCATTAATAAGCAGGAAGTTATAAGCATATTTTTTATCATATAGTAGGGTACCGCTACGTTCCCCACTTCCCGCCGAATTTTTGAGACGTTGAGTATTGTGTGACAGAACTCAACGTTTTGCCTTGTTACCAGAGCGGAGAAATAAAAATATTAATAAATAATAAGTGATTACCCTGAGAGAAAATTGAACCTACTCTCGTCATGTTTACACGCTTATGTCACTGCGCCACGATAGCATAATAAAAATTATTAAATTTATTACCACAATAAAATTCTAATACAGATTAAATATTAATATTAATCTTAATACAATCCTAACAAAGTAAACACAATCACCAAGTTTATTAAGTTATGCCTTAATAGTAAAGCAAGGAGTAGTTCGGCACCGGCCGAGGATTCTCAAGGTGAACCGCGCTCGAAATAGCGATACGAGATAAAATAGGAGAAATAAAACGAAGGGCATTAAACACGCCGCCGACGGAGAAAGTGCACGTATTTTTGCTTGCAGCGTGCTTGCTTGCACGCGATTTAGCGTGTTTGATGTACATTTTTGATGTTTAATGTTTATTATTATGGGCTATGCATTCTTGTCGTATGGTATATTGAGATAATAGTCAAAACTTTCAAATTTTGACTCCTAACTATAAAGATTTTTCTTATATTATATCTAATTTTCTAGTTAAAGGTTTATAATATTCAGTAAGGCTTTTGTTTAACATTTTTAAAGTGTTATTCCACACTTAGGAAAGAAAAATACAGGCTTTTGTTGTTAGCATCTCTATAGATTTTTTTTGACATTAAATTTCAACCAAATATTACTATCTATCTATCTACTACAAGGAACCAGGCCTTGCACCAGTACTATAAGGAACCGCTTAACGAGTGAGGTTGACTTTAACTTGATATTGTTATATTGTAGTTATCCTCAATAAAAGCAAAATCAGTGCATGGGAAAAAAAGTGAGAAACTGAGTATCTTAGCACTAGTTCCCTCTGCCTACCCTGCTGTGTGGGAGTTGAACCCGCGACCTACGTTGTCGCTTTAACCGACTAATATGGGTAGCCAGACATTCTAAAAATATCATATATGTACTACTTAATTATTTTTAGTTAACTATGACAAATAAACAAAAGTGCGTGGATAAATTGAATTATAATTGAATTTTAATGCCTTTCAAATGTTCATAATTGAATTTTTACTCACAAAGGATCCAGTTTATTTACCTGTCTTTTTTTCTTTTTTTTATATTTTCACTGTATCCTGAGGAGAGGAAACCTGAAAACCTACTGTTAAGACACTCCGTTCCCATTTAGACACTTCCGTTCCCCACTTTCCGCTGAACTCTGGAGACAATGCGTGATAATGTGGCGTAACTCAACGCCGCGTTTGCCTCGTTATCAGAACGACGAAATGATAAAACATGAAAACATTTCATTCCCCCGCTTGGGAATTAAATCCATAATCCATCGAGATTACAGTCGCATGCTGATGCCCCTGCGTCACGACTGTTTTTTATACAATGTGTGCTTAAGACAATAATAAAAATACATAAAATGTTATAAAAGATTATAAATGTAGACAAATACAATCACATATTAATTTATGTCTATATCTATAGCTACAACATCGATACGCATAAATCCCGTTATGTACTTACTTACTTAGCTTCACGCTGTATCCTTAGTGGGGTAGTCAGAGAGTCCCATCAACCTCTTCATACATGCCTTCAGGGTGTCCTCATCTTTTTTACGTGACCTTCCTCCAACATCGTTGATACTGTGCCTTCGAAGGTCCCACTCTCTTACCACTCACTTTTCCATCATAAATCTTTTTTGCCATTCTTTCATCACTCATTCGTTCGACGTGCTCAAACCATTTGAACACAAGCTGCTCCTTGCCTTCTAGTTTGTTTAAAAACTTGCGAAGCAAATGGGCTAATATTTTTTATGTATAAAATCATTTTAATCACGATAATATAAAATTGTAGAGGTTGGTAGTATTGGCAGGGACACAAAGTGTGGGCCACTCGAGGATATTAAATATTTATTTAAATGTATATTTCCATTTCTGCAGAAAATGGGGAACGGAAGTGTCATCTTGAGGACGGAGTGTCGTAACACTAGATTCCTAGGTTCCCTCTCCGTAAAGCTAAAAACAAACTCTTTTACCTAATTCCAATTTGAACATTCTTATATTTCATTTGCCGAATAAGAATGAATATTGTTACTCTATCTTTTTTTATTACAACTATTTCTGTATAGATACGATGTGTTATAAATATTTAAAACGGGCTCCAAAGTTCACCGATACGAATCGGGAATTTGCGCGAATCATATAAATTAATACAAAACCGAATGTTGTAAATTAATACGGCAGTCCAATAACCTAACAAGATTGCAACTTACCTAATTTACTTCAAAAAATTAAATAATCATTTTATTTGTAAAATGTTGTTTTCATTTTTTTTCTTCTTGTTAAGTATATAAATTATAATATAAATGAATGTTCATGTTTTATTAATATCACAAATATTATCATAAAACTCCATTTAATATACGTAATCATACATTTGGCATAATTTATTCGACAATAATAAAAAAAATATATAATTTATTATTACATTACGAAAATAAATATATAAACTCCTAATTTACTAATGAAACATTTTTTTAAGTGTATATAGTGCTTAAAATAAGTGTAACGACATCTAGTAAACAGAATGGCTACGAAGTGAAATGAACTAAAGTGTATGTGATGTGTGATATAACAACAAGATGGCACTACCATCACCGCTGCGCACGCGCCAGCTCACGTGGATCGTCGAAATAGGAGATGCGCCGCCGTACAGGACCGGCCCGTATGAGTTACATTTAAATCATAGTAAAAGTGAGTATAATTTTTTTATTTTATTTGGAGACTAATTTTTATCAATGGTTTTTAATTTTATTTTGAATGTGTGAAAATTATAAAATTTCTAATATATTTTGTTTTCTTGGTTTGGTTACTGTTTTGAGTAGCGGAAAACAATAGACCTATAAATATAATAAATAGAATAAAAATGTAATCATTTTATATTATTTCATTCAATATTAAAATTATTACAATAAAATAATCTAATCATTATATTTTATAAATAAAACTATTTCTATGCACAAAATACAATTAAAACCACCAAAGGAGTAAAAAATATAAAGTTATTTATAAACATTTAAAAAACAACCACAGTATAATTGAACGAATAATTTTAAAGTACAATACTGGATATGTGAAGAGTAATCAAGAATCTTTATCGATTGTACGTGTAGATATTACTTGGTATATTCAAGTGTATACACATGACCAAAGCTTAATGACAAGTTCGTTAGCCTCTTGTAAAAACATAAAATAATTTGTATTCCATACAAGTTCGTATACACAATCTTTGAAATTTCTACCTCTGAAAACTGCGGAAAACCTTATTTCAAATTACAAACTAAATGTATAAAATAATCGTTTTTCTCTTTCCTTCTACATTACATCTAATTTGTATATATTTCGATTATATTTGGTGAATGTCTCTTATAAAAACAGGATAGACATTTATTGTGTGTTGTGCGTTATACAATATAAAAAATTGTATTTTACATTTATACGAAACAAGAAGAATGTGTAAACATGGTAATACATTTCTGTTAGGTGTAAACCCTTGGCGGTAACGCCAAATAAAATAAACAAATAACTTTACGTTAAACAAAAAATATACTTTTAAAGTAATAATATAAAATACATACCAGAATGATTGCAAAATTGTATTGTAAAAGAGTTTATCTCACTTTGCTTAATGATGATTTTATTATTACTAACAAATTCATATTGCTTTTTTAAGTTGTTAACACAAAATAAATAGTAATTTCTACAAAATTCTAACTGGAAAATTAACTGTGTTTGACAGCGCAATATCTGTTCTGTGACTCAATGTATATACAGTTTATTATCTGTGGTACGCCGCACATAGAGCGCGCCGCTGCCCGCTGCCTCTTGTCAACTTGTTTGAAGTTGTTTGTAGTTTGGTCTCGCTACTGTCCGTGATAATGGGTCTTCGCGTTTTTTTTCACACTTTTTAATTCAACTTGCACGTAAAAGTTGAAAAAGTGTCGCAAATAAATAATTAAGTGCCGCCATTTCATTCAGATAAAATTTGTGAAAATTTTTGTGGTGTTTACAAAGTTTGAGCAAAGTTTATAAAGTTGGGAGTGGTGGTGTGTGTTTGTCATGTCTAAGAAAGTTGTTATCACATAAACTTGATTGAGAACAGACCATCTCAGTGAGATAATAGCGAAGGAAAATGGAGCCGAGTTGTGTAGGTATGTACTAGAGGCGGTTTCCTACTGGCGCCAGGCTTCTTAAGTAACCGATTAGTTAAGTAAGACCTTGACTGTGTTTGAGTGAATCGAACTATGATGCAATTTATTTTACAGCCTTAAAATTACGTAGTACATTTTTAAGTTTCGTTTACATTTAAGTAATATGGTAGAATATTATCTTATCTGACGCTCTGTACACATATGTGATAAAGTTGCAAAAAGTTTTCTCATAATTTTATAGTTTGTAGATTATCCAATTTATAAATTCAGGTTCGGTTCTCTTTCAGTGATAAAAAGAATTTAGGTCACAATTTTTTTTTATTACATTTAATTTCATGCTTTAAATTGTTTATTTTTCAATATTTTAAAATATTAAAATTTTCATCTATTTTAAATTATACAGTATTTCTTACAATGATTGTATTAATACACAATAAATAGATTTTTTTTAATAATTTTATTTAAATTTTGTTATAAAATGAGCCCATTATATTAAAGCATGTAACTTAAAAAAATTAAGTAAAGTCAATGACCTTTACTAATTGTTTGTAATTAATTACATTTAAGAGCTGTTACTTGATTATAATTAAACCTTGACTTACGTAAATCAGTTTTTTTAATATTTTGCTTTATAATTAATTTAAACAATAGACATTTAATTTTTAATAATTTCTCGTAGATTTCAAGAGAGAGAGAAAATAAAATAAGTACATATTTTTAGCTTCATGGTGTATCACAAATATAGCCGGATAGCAGATGAGATTTTTAAACCTAGAGCTTTGTGTTTTTGCCAGAGCAAGAAAATGAAAATGATTCATTCTCCCAAGTGGGAATCGAATCTATAACCACCAATACAGTGAAAAATTTAATCATTGACTTTACCTTGGCAATAAATACATATAAATTGTTTGATTTATATTCTTAAGCAACTTTTTATTAGTTTTTGCTAACTTTCAATGTTTCAAGTTCAAATTTTATGTACTTGAAGTTTCAAGTTGAAATACATAAAATTTTCTCACAGATTGCTTAGTAATTAAATAAAAATTGGAAGAATAGAATATTCAATATTTTCCTGGTAACAAGGCAAATGGGGGTAAATTTTTGTTTTTTTAAGCACTTGTATATTTTTATATACAAATATATTAAAGGTTCATGATTAATGTTCTGGTTAGTGTCACATTTTTATCCTGCACATAGCAGCATAGCCCGAGGGAACCTGGTCAGACAGTCCGAGACAGTCAGTTCTCTACTTCAGTCTCAAATTCAGGTTATGCTGCTGAGTTATGAGAAGCTTAACTCAGTGCTGTCTTTGGCTTAGCAGAGCAGGGGAATGAAAATAATAAAGAAATTAATAATTTTCTATAGGAGAGATCAAAAACCATTGCATGATGGTCTCTATCTAGATGTTCATATTTAAAAAAAAATCTTTCTGTTTATTAAATTATATGGCATCAAAGAAGATCTTTAACTAACAGTCTGGTAATAAGAGAAATAGTTCAAAGAGAATAGTTGTTATTATCTTCAATGTTGTAAATTTGAACCATTTAAATATGAAATCTTGAATAATTCTTAACATCACAAGGAATGCTGTTTAAAAGTATGATATTTATTAAATAAATTAATATATATGGAAATAAATAAATAAAAAATATGTAAAATATAACAATTTTATTTATTTTTAAAACATTTATTAAAATGAATAGTAAGAAACAAAAAGTAGTAAGAAAGATTGCAATTTGTAGAGTAAAAAGTATTTTTGTGAAATAAACAAAACTATTTCATAGCTTTAATTGAGGCCATTCATGGCACAGGGGCACAAAGTGTGGCTGTAAAATCGATGGTTTGTGGGTTCGAACTCCACCCGAGGAGATGAAATTTTTATTTAAATGTATATTTCCTTTTCTTTGCTGTGGTATCGAGATAAAGTGCAACATTGAGTTCTGCCACTCTACATGTAATGCCTCCAGAATTTGGTGGAAAGTGGGAAATGGAGTGTATTTATACTGATTCCCTCTGTCTACCCTGCTGTGTACGGGATACAGCGTGAAGCAGATTTTTTATTTTATAGCTTTAAGAAAATGTCTATTAACTATTTTACCTACCAGTGTATGTGTATATGGACAATACAATATTAACATTGTTCTGAATGAATATAGCATTGAACTTTAACATCATAAAAATATTTTAAATGTATAATATCTGAGAAACATAACAACTGTACTATAAATTTTATGACGCCCTACCTATCATGCATGCTGTGAGACACAAATAATATAAAATAGAGAATAAGTGATGAATCGTTACCGACTTTAAAAATTTACTAGAGGCCACTTTGGTGCAGTGGCATATTGTCTAAAAGTAAATACCAATGGTATGGGTTCTATTCTCACTTGAGGGGATGAGGCTTTGACTTAACAGGCATTGTGTCAAAAATTTGGCATGAAGCTATCACAATACACATTCAAGCATATTAACGATCATATAATTAAACTTTAGAATATGAGGCTATAAATCATAACCCTTCTTTTACCTTCGCCGTAATCGGGTAAAAACTAGTTAAAATTTAATCGAAAGTGAAACACAACACCTAACTAACATTACACAACATTCTATACAAGATAGCAGCGACATATGTAACTTCACTATGTACCGCCAACTTGATCCACTGAAAGCTGACTCCCAAGATTTCGTGTTGCTTTCTTTATCAGAACTGGGGCGTGACGCATCGCTGGTGTTTGCGTGTTATCTGGTTCTTGGTGAATTCTTTTAGTCTTATCCTTTAATGTAACTTCGATTTTTTTTATAGTTATTATATTTTTAGTTTCGGTCGTATCATACTTTGTTGTATATTAAAGATTTTTTTTTGATTCACGCTGTATGCCGCACATAGCGAGGTAGGCAGAGGGAACCTGGAAACTAGGGTTAAGACACTTCTGTTCCCCACTTTTCACCGAATTCTCGAGGCATTGTTGATCACAAAAAGATGACCATTGAGTATAATAGTTAATGCTAGACCCTTATTAAATATATCAACGGCTTCAATTTAGGTCATATATGTATATAAAACTCTTCCGTTACTCAGTGACTGACAGACAACGTACAGGGTCTGTAAGTTAAGTAAGATCGATAGCTTTTGTGCTCAACTGGCACGTTCGAAATGCTAAAATTATAAGTAATTATTGTAATGAGGCCAGTCGTGGCGCAGAGACATAAAGTGCGGCTGTTAAATCGACTGGTTGTGGATTCGATCCCCACTCTAGAAAATTAAATATTTATTTATATTCTGGCGTAGAGGCAAAGCGCGGCGTAGAATTCCGACACTCAACACGCAATGCCTCCAGGTTTACTTTGCCTACTCTGCTGTGTGCGGGATACAGCGTGAAACTGATTTTATTTATATTTTAATTATTATAAATGACGTGCAGTGCGACTGTTTTGTCTGTCAGTCTATAAGTCTAATGGTTTCGTCTGTAGTACAGAATGAAGAGAGTGGAGATGGTTAAAATATGTCATGTATTTAAATAGGTCGATGAGTTTCGGAAAGCACTTCGAGTGGTATTTCTGGATTTTTTCACGGAGAACGGAGAAAAACTCCATTTTACGTTCTAAAGTACATGCAAATAAATTTACTGGTAGAGATGAATGCAATATAAAACGTAAATTATCATAAGAGATAAATAAGTACTTAAAAATATTTAAATTTGTAAAAATATTGATTATATTTATTTTTATTTAAAATCACATTCAATTGCAGAAAACCAACAAGCAACACGTCGCCGATAAGCGCGAACTTGTGACACTCAGTTTGTATGTGTGTGTGTGTCCAATTATTGTAGTGATGTCATGACACTAATTCTTCCCACCAATTCGTAGTTGATGACTATTTAACACTAGCTTTACTTAACTATTTAAGGACTCTATGCTCTAAAAACTTACTCAATTAAACTGATCGTTGGTGACAAAAGAAGTTTTTAATGGTCGTTTTAAGTTTTTTTTTGTTTTACGTTATATTTCGCATATAACAGGGTAGTCGGCGGTAATCTAATGATAATGCTCTACGTTCCCCACTTTCCGCTCAGATCATATTGAGGCACTGCGTGTTGAGTGGCGGAGCTCAACGACGCGATTTGCTTTGTTCCCAGAGCGAAAATATTGATAAATTATAATTTGTTCGACTGAATGGGGATCGAACCTACAAACACATGTCGTCTATATGTTTCTAAACTATTTGGAAAGGGATAGTTTTCTTCCAATAAGACCTTTGTAAGACTTGAAATTCGAATTGAGTACTATTTTTTTTGGCGTCACGCTGTATCCCGCGTATAAAAGTTCCTCATTTCCTTCATTTTTAAATATTTCATCCATTATGAGTATTATCTCAAATAGTAAAAAAGATTATTTTAAATAGTAAAAGAGAAGAATATAACGCTGTTCCATTTAATATTGTTGTACCTAAATGAACTCACTAATTGATTTGTTTTATAGCTTTCCTGTGGTCTCACAAGGGACAAAAGTGTGCTTAATTAAAGTCCACTTCCACTTTTTCCACGTAATTAACTAATTGGCTTCACCCCAAATGTTGTATGGAAGAGATGATTATATTACTTAATCATACGAGCGATCGCATTTTGTCGACATCCCTTTTTCTTTTTCTTATTTTTATTTTATAAAAATTAAATTATATTAAAACTTTAGATTAAGTATAAATATAAATATGGGGAATATAGTGTTCTTAACAGTAGGTTCCCGACTACCCTGCTATTTTCGGGATACAGTGTGAAGCTGCAAATAAAGTACTAATATATATATTCTTACATGATGAACCTTGTCTTTCAAATCTTGTTCTAACATTTTCGATTCGCATTTACACGTCTTAACTAACTAACCAAAAGCCGTTAGTACATGAAGATAACAAAATAATAAAACGATATTACTCAGAAACTAATACAAAAGAGAAAATGAATTTCCGTTTACCTAACACATTTAAAGCTCAATGTCTATGCGTGTGTAGGCGTGAACTTAAAGTAAACACACTCAGATGTTTCGTAAAGAATGCACCGTATTCACGACGTGCTTCCATCCTGTCGTGTAACTGTTTCCCTATGTCAGATAGACACGTGCTCCGTGTTCAAAGGATATTGTATGGTAGGGATAGTGCAGGTTGAAATTCACTTATTTAAGAAACGTATAAAAATTATGAACGTAGCGGGATTTGAATCCGCGCCTCCTGGAAACCGACCAGGCGCTCGGACCACGGAGCCATACGTTCACGATGTTTTTCTTTCAAAAGTATGGAACAACATTTTAAAAACTGTTAAAGAGGTTCAAATTTGTTGTGACATTCCTCGTTTGCTATTAATTGTGAATACATTTGTTAATAAAAACTATTTTTGGTTAAGAGTAATAAAAAAAATAATTCATCATCATCAATCATTTATTTAAAGCTGATGTTTATATGAAGGGTATTACAAATTTGTGATATTAGAAATGCCTACGAAAATAACGATTGCGGTGGAATAAGAATTAAAAACATTAATTGTTTCTTAGCAGAAACAGTTGTAATTATTCTCCTAGAAGTTGGCAGCTATGGAATTCATTTAAACTAATCTATATACCGTATATAGTATTAAGACGCTCCGTTCCCATTAAGACACTTCCGTTCCCCTACTTTCTCCGAATTCTGGAGGCATTACGTGTTGAGTAGTTATTAACTAGATTTTTCAATGAAAAATGTGATTGCAAAATATTTATGTTAGGCTTACTCGCTTTGCAAGTTTAGTTCAGATACTTTGAGTTTTATCTGCTTCACGCTGTATCCCGCACACAGTAGGGTAGGCAGAGGCAACCTAGTGTTAAGACACTCTGTTCCCCACTTTCAGCCGAATTCTGGAGGCATTGTGTGTTGAGTGGCAGAACTCAACGCC
>DWAP01001134.1:0-16911 GCA_018230625.1 Heliconius eleuchia
GCGACGTGACTCTACCACACGTACTTTAGTCGTCTCTTACGACACCACCAGTACCAATTCTAGGCCGGGATCACGGGAATACATCACATTTCCCCTCCGAAGGTGTCAGATGGAGACTAGAGAGTGGCGATCCTATAAGGATCGCCACTCTCCAGCAGCTTATTAGACCTAAACATCTTATTATATTGTATTAAAATATACTTTTTCAATATAGCTATTATACCATCAGCACCCTTGCAATTACCATATTATTTCATGTATGATAATATCATAACTTAAATCTACTTACATCAAACAAATCACTTCAATAAAATCTCAAGACACTAGATAAAGCTCACTCAGAGCTTTTACAAATTGCAAAACAAATTCACACCTGAAGTGACAAACGGTTAACATTTTAGTCTTCACGTCGAAATATCTTTAACTAACTACCACTTAGAACTATAATTGTCAACAAGACTTAGTGTACGACAGTAACTCGTGGGCACAGTGGTCTCGGTGGGCATTGTATACGCAATAATGACGGTTTCGCCGCACGTAATATGGTCTATTTTTGTATGAATGGATTTATATTTTTGGTTATACATCAAACGTTTTCGACAGAGGACGTAGCTTGATGACAGCCGACGAAAGTGCTAATTATCTACTACAAGCAAACTAGATACAAATATAATGCGACTGGACCAAAATATGACAGTGTTTAACACTTTTTCGATTGCAGTCTTTTCATTTACTTAGATTTATATAGAAAATTTTGAAATTTATTTACTTTTTAATAATTATTATATATTTTTCTTTAGAATTCCGTGGAAAATGGAGAATGGAGTGTCTTAAAACAAAGTTTTCCATGTTCCCTCTGCCTTCCTATGATATATATGGATACAGTGTGAAACTAAAACAAAAATTTCAGCTTCATTTTTTTTTCACTTAACAGAGGCAGAGATTTTCTTTTAGCTTCACGTTACATCTAGTAGTACGCACATATAATAGTGTAGGCACATGGAACGTGGAAAAATTATGTTAAGGCACTCCAGTTTATATTCCATTTCTCACTTTCTGCACAATTTTCAAAACATCGCTTGCTGGTGAAATTCAACGACATACTTTATGGAACGAGAAAAAAAATAAATAAAAAGAAAACAAATTAATACATGTATGAGAATTAAAGAATAATTGACCTTGCATCGTTCTTTATTTCTAATGCAGCTCAAATGCAGTGTCCGCTTTAAAATATATACAAACTCCACTCTTGAGTCGTGATACCGAACGAGAAAAAAATCAGGAAAAAATACATGAAGGAATGTGGAGCCTGGCCAAAAATATAACTAACGTTAAGATGATGTTATACTAAAGAATAAATTCTCTAAGACAATATACCATCAATAAACCGTTCAATAGCATTAAAGTCTATAACATAACAATGGGGTTGTAATTTTGGTTGATCTAATATAAGCTTAAAATCTTTATAGTAAAGCCAATAGAGTTGAAAATTATTTGGCAAATCAATCTTTACTTATGTCTTTTCGGAATCCAGCACATTTAGCGTCTAAAATAGATCGTCCCGCTCTTCCCCGCGGGATAGGTACATTTTTGGATATCAAATAAAAGTATGCTATAAATATTTGAAACAAGGTTGCTTAAAAATAGTCGCGATCACAATTTCTTAGGAAAAGGTCAATTGTACGTTTGTTTGTTGTAAAAATGGGACAAATCACAATTTCGTTGGTGTAATTATTTATTTTGATATTTTTTTTATAGAGAGCAAATCTAATTTTATTTGTTCACTAGGTACGCATTAACTCTATTTACGCTTCATTTTTATGGTACTTGGTTCTTTTGAATATGTTCACTACGCCCTCAAATTTGGTCGCACTGCTTTAAAAAATTAAAAATTTGGACCAAATTTGAGGTCGTCGTGTCGCAGTGGTACCAGTGTGTAGTAAACACGATGGTTCCGGGTTTGATTCCCACTCGGGGGAATGAATTATTGTTTATTAATATTTCCATTTCGTTGCTCAGGTAACTAGGCAAAGCGTTGCGTTGATTTCCGCCACTCAACAAGCAATGCCTAGAATATTCAATAGAAGGTGGGAAACAAAAGTGTCTTAGCACAGGGATATGCAGAATACAGCGTTAAGTTGAAAAAATGGTCATTTCACACCAAATACTACTTTAGATTTTTTTCATTTATTCAAACGAATGAACATAAACATGCTATCAGTTATAATATGTGTTTGCTCAGAAATAAAGTAGAGATCAGAAATCAAATCAATTCAAAAACGTCTACTACTCAAAATACGTACTCACCATTTATATTTTGATTTTGATTATATACTACATTTTTAACCGGCTTCTATAAAAGAAGGAGGTTCTCATTCTCTTTGCGGGTATGAACCGCACGACAAGAAATATGACTGAATATTAATATATCTCTTAAATCTTTTCACATAAAAAAATCATGATCTATATATATGACGAAAGTTACGATTAGAATGACTCAAAGTATGAGTCAGTCGATCCATGGCCGCTAATGCATCACAAAGTCAACAACACTGTATTTAATTATAACGTGTTTCATGTTATGTTGATGTTTATATAATGGAGATCAAAATAATTTTTAATCTGTCATTTCAAAAAAACTTGCAAAAAGTTTAGTCAAAATATTAATATTTGTTATTAATTAAAATGATTTTTCTTGTATTGCATAATATCTTCAATGGACTGGCATTTTCATCACCTATATGAAAATATGAAGTAAACTATTACGTCCTGCACAAAAAAATGTGATTTTTAGGGATCCGTATTTTTAAAGAAAAAAGGATCCCTTATAAGATCACTCTGTTGTCTGTCTGTCTGTCAGTCCGTCTGTCCGTCTGTCTGTCTGTCTGTCTGTCAAGACCCAGGAACTTATCTCAGGAACGCTTGGAGATATCGAGTTGTAATTCATACCATATACTCAGATCTACGGCCCCGTGATTTTCTGATAAAAACATATTTCTACATATATTTAGAAAAAAGATATAGCCGTTTATATCGTAAAATTCCAAATAACCTAGAATTATGAAATTTGGCAGCTAGCATCTACAGGTAGTACTGGCTCATGAAAAAATCTGAAAACTATACATTTGTGGTTAAACCAACTAAAAAAATTTAAAAAATTATTGCCTTAAAAGGAGGCAAAATGTGATATTAAAGCCGCTAGTTCAAGTGAGATATCAGATGAAAGGGCTCTGGCTAAGCTAATCTTGAATTTCAGGAAAAGCTCGAAAGCTCGAGATCTCCAATTTTTGTACGGAACCCTCGGTGGGCGAGCCCGGCTTGGCTGAGTTTTTTACTTCACGCTGTATCCCGCATATGGCAGGGAACAGGGGCAGAGGGAACCTCGGAACCTAGTATTTAGGCACTCTGTTTTCATTAATACAGAATTCAGGAGAAATTGCGTGTTGAGTTACATGTTATTAAATATAATAAATATACTTAAGTGTATAAAGTATGAACTTATAATTTAGTTTTGTATAATTTAATAAACATAAATAACACTATGATTGTTTCAGTATTTTTGAATCATAGAAAAAACTTTGATTGAGAATTGAATTGAATGAAACTCGAGGAGGAATTTGATATTTTAGTCAATAATTTAAAATTTAGAGGAATTTGTTACTAGAACTCTTTGTATATTTTTTAAGATCATAAAAATAATATCAGCTTCAGCTTTTTCTCCCATTATTAACATAATAAATCAATTCCTCAAATAGTAATGTAGAAACATAACTGTCTAAATTATTTACTTTTATTACTTTATGCAGCCATAATAATAAACTCATAATTTTATCTAAGCTATTCTGAGACCGGAAGGCTTAAAGCATTCATAAAATTATGAAACATGTCAGATGTATGTAGTTGACGGCGTCGCGACTTTTCAGCATTGTAAATAATTTCGGCATTTGTAAACATTAATTTTTATAATATTTTTTTTATTGTATTTACTTTAAAAACTGAACCCTAATAAGATCACTTTGTTGATCGTCTGTCCGTCTGACATGACAAGGAGTTATCAAGCTGAAAATTATATCATATATTAGGGATTGTGGAAGAGCAATTACTGCGTTTTGAACGGAACCCTCGGTGGACGAGTATGATTCGCACTTGACCGGTTTTTTTATAAAACATTGATATTTAATGAATATTTATTATTTGTGAATCGTAATAAATAAATAATACATAGAATTAAATTCTGTTTTCAGTGAAAGTCAAACTTACGATCGTTGTCTACTTATTAGATAACCACACCTGTGAGCTACAAGTTAAAGGTTAAAGTAGTTTTTTTTATTACTGGACAAGCAAAGAAAGATACTCTTTTGTTTAGTTTTCGTTAAGTTTCTAGACAACACGCGTACGGTACTCGAGACAATCCTTCGTGGTTTTTGGTACAATTTTACAATGGTATCATTATAAAATTATTTATACGTATATAGGTTATATTTATATGTGTTATGGTTAGCTAGATAATAATAAATTAAAAAACCGCGACACTGGAAACTCAACATCATACTTTATTTCACCCTGGACTTCATAAGTGATCAAATATATTTACATTGCTTTTATATATTGACTATTTTTCAACAAGAACGTGAATTTTAATCTGTCTATACTAATATTATAAAGCTGAATATTTTGACTGAAGGCCAGTCGTGGCGCAAGGGCACAAAGTGTGACTGCCAAAACCACTGGTTGTGGGTTCGATCTCCACTCGAGGAGATTAAATATTTACTTAAATGTATATTTGCATTTCTTCGCTCTAGTGTCGACGCAAAGCGCGCCTTTGAGTTCTGCCACTTAATACTTAATGCCACTGCAGAAACTGGGGAACGGAGTGTCTTAACACTAGGTTCCCTCTGCCTACCCTGCTGTGTGTGAGATACAGCGTGAAGATGATTTAATCTAATTTTTTTTAGTTTGACTGAACTATTGGTCGTAATTGAAAAATTATCTTTATTTGAATAGTCCAATTAACGAGGAAAGCACCAAGGAGGCTATATTACATTACATCGCGTTATTAGATGCGAAATAACCCAATTTACCCGCAGTCTTAGCCGCCTCGGACACTTATAATGAGTCTATTGCATATTTATTAAACGTTTTTAAAGTATTATTCCACACTTTGGAAAGAAAAATACTTATTTTAGAAAAAGTATCAAAAAATGTTGAACGTACCGGGACTCGAACCTCTCGGCTCTAGCGGTTTTGGTTGTATATGACAACTCTCAATTCTTTCCATTTGTTCAATCTGACACGACGTAGCCGTAACATTAAAACTTAAAATTTTAATTTTAATTTAAATATATTACGCTAGCTTTCACCTGGCAGCTAATGTTGATGTTATTATTGTGTTATTGTGCAACTGGTGGAGTTACTAACTACAATTTCCTGGACACCACGGTCTTTAGTTAAAGTAACCTTAATAAATACAACTATGGTAGTCAAAATACATATGTTAATTAAAGCAATAAATTGACTGTATGCTAAATTAAATTCCTCAGCCGTTTTTGCGTGACTTATCCATTTTTATATTATTAGTATAATAGAAACAAAAATGTTCTATATGTATATTTTTATATATTTATTTTGTTAAAATTAAATAGTCCAAGGTTTAAATAAGTAAATAAATGTTTATTGTTTTAATGAAAAGTCAAAGTGGATTTTTCCCGTGTAAAAAAATAAATAAAAACGTGAAAAACAGAATTGTTATTGAGAAATTTTACTACTACCAATCAACAGAACAGAATAATTTTAATGTCACATTTTTGATATGATATATCTTTATATCTACCGAGACCTACATTTACTAGGAAATGAGTCAAAATATTTATTGTTTTGTTGTGGGCGTCGCGACCTTGCTTCGGCCGTACCAATGTCCACTGTATTCATTGTAATAACTTTATTTTGTATTGTCCTAAACTTAATATTGTATAAGAAAACATCTAATTTCTTATGTTCTCTCTTTGTATCTCTCTTTCAAATTTTCATGTATATGAAAACTTCTAACATCTTGCCAAAATAACCGGTTGACGTAAAAAAATATACAAGTATTTTTTCCTTAGTTATATGGCCTCTATATCTCTGAAACAGAATCTCAAATCACTGTATTATTGGTTTTGTTATATAAAATACATAGAAAAACGAAAAAAAATCTTATAAAAATTCATCTTATAAATCTTAATACACTTATGTACTTAGGCAGGTATATTGGCGAAACACGATAAGATAAGGACCATTTCCATATATATTTTGGGATCAAACCTTCACAGTATATCTACCCCAGAGTTCCTCGCTCACTCGTTTAAGCAATTAAGTTTTTTGTAGTTTAGCTCCACGCTGTAAACCACATATAGGCAGGGTAGGCAAAGGGAACTATGTTCCCTTGAGTGAGAATGGAACCCATTAACTTTCGCGTTTACAATCAAACGCTGTACTACGGCGTCGCAACGACATACACACATATTTTTAGCTTAGCGCTGTATTCTGCACACAGCAGGGTAGACAGAGGAAATTTAATGTTAAGACACTCCGTTTCCCACAGCACGCCACACAACGCCGCGCTTTGTCTCGACACCTAAGCGAAGAAATCCAAGCCACAGCCAGTCACGTTTACAGTTTCACTTTGCGCCACGACTGGCCACTTAATTTCATATTTACAACAAACAACTTCAAAGAACACAAATAAAAAGATATCACTCGTTTCTCTTTCTTGTCTTTTGAACATTTAAAAAAAAGAATAATGAGCGAATCGTTTAAAACAAAAATATTAACATCCATTGTAAGTAGGAGGAGACCGTTCTAAAATTATCACACGGTAGTATTTTCAACACAACACAAGTTTGTGTAAAAATGTGTGCTAAATTTTACTAATATGTACGTAAAAAAAATGCAGAACTAACGTAAATTGTTTTTGCCTTGAAAAATCTTAAACGTAGAAACGAGAAATATTACTATGAGTAATAATAAAATCACCCTAATAAAACTTTTCTGAATGTTGTATCATGATATGAAAATTTTGATGGTCTGGATGATTTAAGCATATTATTTTGACAGTAAAATTCTTGGCAACTAAGCAATTGCACCACCCGATATGAAATGTCTCGAAAATTGGACGAAAATTGAAGAACGAACAGGCCCAATACAATTCACTCTAGACAGTCTGCCTAGAGTGAGTTACTTGGAAGAACGAAAAGATAACGATAAGACCACCCGTTGTTATCGTTATCTTTTCGTTCTTCCAGGTTAGGCATCCTGCTTTATGATATGCGGGTAAATTAAGGTCTAATTGAGTAAAAGGCTAAATATTATTTAATAAAACGATACGTTAAACTACAAGACGCAAAAGATATAGATATGTCTATTAAATGTGCAATCTGTACATTTTTTAGATAAGTTACATAAGCAATTGTATATTAAAATAACTCGCAGGATATACGTAATAACATTATAAATTGTGAAAGTTTTTAACGGTTTAAAATGAATTAATTATATGGAAAATAAATGGTTTAATGTTATATGTGAAAATATTTCGCTACTTTTTTTCTGAAATTAATGTATCTAATAAGTATAAGAACTAGAAAGCATTAAATCGAAGCATAAATTTTATAATTAACTTTAAGCCGAAGTCTAAGATCTACATTGGTTTCAGCATCCAATCCTTTGATCTCTAAAATAAAAATGGAGGGTAGTTAAATGATATGTGAAAAAGCTACGTTATAACGAGATTTCATACTTTGCTGTTCTTAAAATATAAAAATAAATATTAAATTGAGAAAACAAATTGTGCTCAGCACATTCTAATGTCTCACGTGTAAAATGTGAACTAGGTTTGTAAAGCGTTCCACGACGAGACGAATCAATCCGACTTCGATATTTAAATTAACTCGATTGTTATAGAATCGACTATGAAATGCGATTTAGATATACGATTCTCACAATTAAAGCATTTTTTATGTATATTTTTATACTATGAACATGATGTTGCAAAACTGGTCAGTACCGCGGTGTTTGCAGAAATATTTTTTTCATACAGCTTCATCAAGCTCAGGTAAACAAAGTGCGGCGTTGAGTTCCGCCTGCTTCGCCGCCTGCTTCGGCGCCTTTGACTGCGATATTTAATATTTTAAAAATCACTACTTTTAATGGGGTACATATTTAGTACCTAGTCTTAACGGTAGGTTCCTTTCGCCTACCCTGCCATGTCCCACATATGTATAAAACGTGAAGCTTAAAAAATATATATCTTGAACTGTCAATCATAACGTAAAAATAATTATTAATTTTCCACATCAGAATATTAGCCAATACGACTTCGATACGCTATTTAAATCTTTGTTAGTAAACAAAAAATACTATCTAACTACAGTCTGCAACAAGTATTATATAGCTACTTTTTGTATAAATTTGAAATTATTAAAGTTTGATCGTAAATAGATTTCTTTATGTAACATCTTGTCAGTTAATATTAACTACAAGAAATTTACCTGTTTTTACAGACCACTTTCCATTAAAACCGGAAATACTAGAAAAGCTAGCTTTTTACCTTAAATTTATTGCTGTTGTTATTAGATCACCTGTAATTTTAAATTAATTTAGAATTTAAAAGTGATTTAACAATACCTAGCAACACTAAGAATCTGTGTAAAATTTTTAATTAAAAAAAAAGAGAAATAAGAAATCGGCTTATTAAGTTTTTGTCACAACGATGACTTTCCAAGATCGCACCGTTCGATAACGTTGAACCGGTTCTTCGAAACGGTACACTCGAATTATGCGGCTGTAAAATCGCAAACCTAGAACGCACTTAGTAACAATTTTACATGTGATTATAGGTTAGTTTTTTCTTTCATAGTTTCGGTTACGGTTACGCTCCATATCCCGATAATACTTAACCAATTATTTTTATTATAATATTGTTTTTATTATAATATTAATTATTCAATAATTGAAGTTAGGAAATTAGTTATTTTGAGAATAAATGTATTATTATTATAAAATTATTGTTAAATATTAACTTTACGCTACTTTTAAGATTAATTACAAAACCTACACCAAGTTAGACGTCAGATAAAAACCTTAAAGGTGGACTATAGTCCACCTGCATTATAAATATAAATTAGCATTTAAACTCCGTACCATCTCATGTTTTGGACATTTCAAAGTCAAAATAAAAATTTGTAATATGCAACGTATAACTTATCACGTAACAGCGATTTCTTATAAACAGACAACATTACAAAGCTGTTCTGTTTGTTCTGTAACATATATTGCTAGAGTTTATTTAATTATAGTTTTCGAGAAGTGAAATACTATAAGAACAATTGGGTTAGTTTTATTCTTATGTGTAAATTACTAAAATTACTAAAATATTAGCATTACGCAATTTTTTTTTAGTTTAGTTGTCAGCTTGTAAGCGGTTGTTGTAGGTTTAAACTTAAAATATCGATCGCTACATTTAAAAACATGTATGCTACGAATCGGTAAATGAAGAATTAATTAATATGTAACTAATCTACTATGTCTACTATGTTCGGAGGGAACTTGGGAAACTTGTGTTAAGACTCCGTTCCCCACTGAAGGAATGCAAAATATGAAATATATAATTTCCTAGAGGGGGAGTCGAACTCACAACCTGTCGCGTTTACAGTCGCACCTAGCACTGCGATGCGACTGTCTTCAACAAAAGGAGCTAACTGAAGATAAAAATAATAATAAAAAAGGTGTGTAGGCTTTGTACAAGTAAAACAATTCTACGAAGCCATAAAACTTTCTTTCAAAAAATTCATTTCTCACGTTAATTTGCCAAACCGGTAGTTCTTCAAATTTGTAAACGAAATTAAGGAAGTAAGTCATTAAACGACCTAACGATGATATATCTATATAATATGTTTATAATGACAATATTAATGTATACGGCATACCTAATGTTTTCTTTTTTTTAGTTTCACACTGTATTTGGCAAATAGCAGTATATTAACAAAAATTAGCCCCGAAAAATTTTGTTAGTAAAATTTTTGGGCACCAGACTATTCTGGGGTGGGCACAGACCATCTGCTATTTGCGGGATACAGTGTGAACCTAAAAAAACCATTAGGTATGCCGTATTTTAGGCCGAAAATAATTTAATTTTGAAAATAACGTTTTATTAGAATATATGTGGTCCAAAGAAAAATCCAGTCCAAAATAATACAATTTTTTAAAAGTAGGTACTTCACTGAGGATAAGACAATGAAATTATTCCGTCACACGGTGACTATGAACTCTCACACAACGTGTTCTCAAGAAAAGTAGACCTGACCTAATTGGGATCTGAAGCCTTGCTTGGAGCTCATCTCAAAACACTAATTAAATGTAATTTGTGCGGTCGTTCAGAAGTTATGCGCGTATATATATTTCAACAATTCATTTTTACAGACTGTTTTCGAATGCAAGAATATTTATTTGTTTATTCAACAACGATTTCAATATCATTATATAATTGTAATCGATTTAAATGTTAGTTTCCCAATATAGAAATCAGGAAAACAATATAATTATAATATAAACGATTACGTTCAACGCTGCGTAATAATATACACCTAACAAAGCGTGACGGGGTCAAACGTCTGTTTCTCAAGTCGAGACTTTTTAACCGACTTTTGTAAGAAGGAAGTTATCAATTCGACGATTTTTTTTGTTAAGTTTTTTTACCTCAGCACTTTTTACTGGGTAAACCGATTTTGATGATTTTATCTGAAAGTTGTGGTGCTTCCCGTGTCCCATTTCAATTTGATCCATTTTTGACTATGTTAACCATGAGTAAAACACATAAGTCCTTAATGTGCATTAAGTATGTGTGCGTCAAATGGACGAATAATTCAATATCACACTATAACAGATTTCGATATTTTTTTAGGATTCCGTCTATACCTTTTAAGGAATAAAGGAACCCTTATAAGATCACTTTGTTGTCCACCTGGAGGTCTGTCAAGAGCCTTTATCTCAAGATCGCCTAGATCTACGGCTTCATGATTTGGTGAAAAAAAACGTATTTCTACTCTTACTGTAAAAAAAGATATGGCCGTTTATATAGCAAAAAACGTGTATTTCGACACTATAAAGGGAATCAAAATGGATAGGGTACATCCGGTTAACTTAGAATTATGAGGTTTGGAAACTAGCATCTACGGATAAGACTAGTTCGAAAATATCTGAAAACTATACATTTTTGGTTAAATCCTAAAATATACTAGCCTTAAATAGCAAAAAACTCGTATTTTAACACTATAAAGGAAATCAAAATTAATAGGGTACTTTCGGTTAACCTAGAATAATCAAATTTGGCAGATAGCATCTACATATAGTTCATCAAATACAGATAGTCCATTCTTCATGAAAAAATCTGAAAATACTCTCATTGTGGTTAAATCCTCAAAAATAATAGCCGTTAAAGATTATCAAATGTTAAATTAAAGCCGTTAGTTAACAGAGGTAACAGATGAAAAGGCTCTGGCGAAGCTAAGACTGAATTTTAGAATAATCTCAAGACCTCCAATTTTTGTACAGTACCCTCGGTGGGAGTGCTCAACTCTCACTTGTCCGGTTTTTGTAATCGGAAAGAGTATAAATTAATAGTAGTTTGATTACAAGTTTTGTTTAGTACTTATTGTGGAATCCGGTGGAACTCGGTTTTTTTTTTGTTAAAAATTGTAATTATTTACATATTGCAATTTGAAATTTTGCTTTTCTACTGTCCTGAAACTACTACCTGGCAATTGTAATTTCGACGAACAAATAAACTAACGTATTTCAAAAAGGTAAGTACATACTTCGTGTTACGAAAAGGTACCTACGGCTCATATGGACCGTAGAACTAGCAGCCAGCGGGTGATAATTAGTAAGATAGCTCTTACGTAATAAGTATTAAGAACTATTCAATATAAAACCTAGTTCCAGTCACTAACGAGCTCTTTTCCTGTAATTAATTATGCGTAAGTGAATCGCGATTATACTGTTAAGTTTCTTGACGCTGCCATTACATGAATAAATCATAAAACAGTCTTGTCTGAATGGCTTACCGGATTTTACGACTGTAATTATAATGTTGTATATATTATAAACGCGACTTCGCCCGCCTTAACTTATATACAGCTAGTTTATAGAAAATGTTGACATAAATTATTATATAAGAGTCTATATTTTAATCTGATGTATAAGCTATATTACTGTAAAGTTTCATTTAAATCCGTTCAGTAGTTTTTATATGAAAGTGGAACAAACATCCATCCTCACAAACTTTCGCATTTACTACAAGACAAGACTAGCGATGAGGCCATTCGTGGCGCAGGGGCGCCGGTTATAGGTTCGACGCTCACCTGAGGAATTTAAATATTTAATATTTTCTTTCCTCGCTCTGGTAACGAGGCAAAGTGCGTCATTGAGTTCCGCCACTCAACACGCAATGTCTCCACATTTCAGCGGAAAGTAAGTGTCTCAATGAGAACGAAGTGTCTTAACATTAGATTCTCAAGTGTCCTCTTGCCTATCCTTCTATGTGTGGGATACAACGTGAAGCTAGAAAATAAAAAATATTATACTAGCTTTTACCCGTTGCTTTGCCCCCTTGTATCAAATGGAAATAACTAGGAAGTTTGTTTGTCTCATGACATATTCAAAATAGGCAGCTCTGGCCTAAAGTAGGTTACAACGAAATGATTAACGTGATTTAATCTAGTCTTTGGCCTTCCACGATAAATGGACTATGCAGTACAAAAAGAATTTTTCAATTCAAATCTATACTAATTCTGAACCAAGATATCGAAGTCCTGAGCGTTTTGAATTCTTTATCGCATATTTAACTATAAATCGATAAATATACAAGTGTCAATAAATCAATTAATAATTTCGGGTATTAATTTGAATAAGGATGATAATATAGCAGGCTTTAATTCGACTTTAAATATCTTTTTATTTTTATCCTCAGTATACGTTTTAGACATGCAACCATAGAAAATTTAAATATTTTTTTATTTAATTTTTAATTGTGTACATGTATGTACGTAAATTTTGACACGTTTTAAAATCATTAGTAAGACACTTCATTCCCCACTTTCCGAGGAGTCCTAGAGCTCCTGGACACCAGAGCAAAATCTTCTTTCTTCAAATACTTCCTCGAGTGGGGATTGAACCAGCAACCAGTCGATTTTACATTCACACTTTGTGCCTCTGCGCTACGACTGGCATGATTTGTGGCTTACTTAATATACATAATTTTGTCGATAGCTAATTTAATGAATTGGAATTGGCAGTATGTAGGTGAACAACTTTTTAAGATATCAGCCGTAATTGGCTGTTGCCTAGATAACGAAAAATGTGGCTCTCGCTTGACTCCAAGTTTGCCGAAATCGATTCGATCGATCGATTGGTAGATATTGAATGAAAAAATATACAGATTAAAAAAAAATAGTTATTATTCCCTAATTAAAAATACGGTAATAACGGCTAAAGGACCTATAAAAGGCCAACCTTGCAAAATGATGGAGTTGCGCTATGATAAGTTTATGGTCATAGATAAATAAAACACTACGTTTTTGGTAACAATACGAGATAGGTAGATGGTGCCTTTACAAAATATTTTGTTAATAATATCACAAAGGACCTATGACTTTAAAATAACTTTAGAAATTCTGTTTCTAAAGTCATTTTTATTTATTTTAGTTATTTCAACGATTCAAAAAATAATCATGAAAAATATATACCTACAATATTAAAACTATAAATAGAAATCTGCAAACCGGGCCAAGTACAAAACATCAAATTGAATGGCAAAACTTTGTTTCTAACTCTATCTCGATTCCCTTCAAGGCTGTTTCTATTGTTATACCCAATCAAGTTAATCGAAAGTTAATATTTAAAAAACATTGCATTATAACTTTTTTTTCATATATTACGTTGTTCAAATTAATGGACGAGGCAGGCACGTAGAACAGCCGAAGTAAGATCAATTATTTTTACCTTTTCTTTGTAGCAAAACGCGGCTTTGAGTTTACCTCTCAACATGCAATTTCTCGTAAATTGTGCAAATGATTTATTCTGTCAAATAGTTATTGAACCTAAAACCGTCATGTTTACAGTCATACTCTGTGCCGTTGCGCCACGACTGCACATGATGACATAAGTGACGACCAGAGATATCTTTATTTTAATCTCTATCTTTACTCATCAAATGTAAATAAGAAAAATATAGACAATTTTTTCATATACCCATTTATTATTAATCGAAAAAAATATATTATTAAAAATTTACAAATTTTGAACCCGTATAAAAAGCATATTACGAAATTTGAACTTTAACACCAAACCATTAGGTAAGAAGCAGCGGTGTAAATCAATTATGCCTTTTTATATCTCTATAATAGAAAGTTTTAAGATACCCATGTGATATTTCTGAAGTGTAAAACAACATACAATAGTCAATAGCCATAATTACGATGTATAACACTATAGTGTGGTGAAAACCTTTTTGTAACTTTCGAGTTTCGCTTCGAAAGTGAACATCCATCTAAAGTCTAAACATGAAGATAAATTGTTACGTGATCTGAATATTTGTATAATATAATTTCATTGAAAGTATTGTATTTAGTTATGTTATTTTCAAAAAATATTTTAAAATATCATTTTATATTATTTTAGATCCGCAAAATAGATAATAAATTATTGTGGCAGAACAAACAGCATAAGATTTTTTTTTAACATTACGTTGTATCCAGCAGATAGCAAGATACACAGTGTGAACCTGGGAACCTAGTGTTAAGATATTTCCGTTTCCCATTTTCCAGTGAATTCTGAAGGCATTGCGTGTTGAGAGGCGGAACCCACCGTCGCGTTTAATGAAGTATCATTACCAAAGCGTGGATAGGAAAATATTCAATATTTCACTCTCTTGATTTGGAATCAAACACACGTCCCGTTTAGCGTAATAAATTAAAAACCAACGCAGTTGTAAAATTTTTACATCTCCGCACTTTGTTGTTGGTCATATACCTACTTACTATTACTCTGCTCAAAATACCACTATAGCAATTTTTTTATATAGTTGTTTCAAGTGTTGCAGAAAATTGTATAGATAAATCTTAATCTATTTAGGCCGTACAAAATTAAAAGAAATCCGTTAGTATCGAGAAATTAATAGAATTTATTTAATTTGACATCGATGACGATGACGATTCCTAATTTAATTTTTAATAGTAAATTTATTTAAATAATTCGCCTGTTTCCAGAAGACGGACGTTTTCCTTTTCTTCCGCATCGATCTTAGCTTTTAATTTTGCCATTTCCCGATCTCTTATTATCTTTCTCTCTGCTTCCTCCTCCCGCCATGTAGCTTCCTTCGATTCATACACTTTTTGTTTAATACGACCGTATACAATTCCTGCAAGAAGCATTGCATATCTCATTCCTCTTATTAATGGTGATACAGGTACTGGTGGTCCATAAGGTAGTGACATAATTAAATAAAATATTTTATTTTAATAATAAACATTAAAAGTTTACTGGAGATCAAATTTTCACTTCAAATATTAAACGCAAATTTTATATTTTTGACATTTTATTGTAAATTGCAATTTGTCACAGATAAAAAATGTTTTATCGAATAAAAAACTCGCTTAACTTGTAACCTCAATTAATGAATTGCATTCTAGCACAACCCTATTTAACGGGTCAAGTGCGAATCGTAACAATAAAAATATTTTTTGTTCCGGAATTACATTTATATCGTTCGGAAGGCCAGTGGCCGAGAGTGCAGCTAATAATACCGTTTGTCTCTGGTGTGGCGACCACCAATTATAGCAGACTGGCGGCCCGCCAGCGATCGAGCTGGTGTTGCGTGGTCAACAGGAACAATCGTTTAACGAATCAATCTTTATGCAGAAAAACTTTTTTAATGCAATAAAACACTCGACAAAAGGTGTCTGTGAACTTTTTTATATTTTAAGCAAGCAATAATACTTCCTTATAAAAGCGTAATGTTTTTCACTACATATTAATTAAATTTCAAAGATCGACAATTTGTAACCACACTACTAAAATATTGTTTTTAAAATACATTTTTTAAATGAATGAAATACTTTATTCAGCTACTTTTAATGACTGCCTCATTTAAAGGAAATTATTATGATAAGTATCATGCATGTAAGTATATATTATGACAAGCTATTTCAAGTTTAAATTTAACTTTAATACAAAATCACAAAAATATTAACATTAAGTACAAAATACAGGCACAGTGATGATGGTATCATAATCGCAACTTTCACTCTCAACAATCTCGCTAAGTAGTGTTAAATATTCTCGTATCTTTTATATCAAGTTATGGTAATATGAGAAAATTAAAATTACTAACAATGATGCTTTGTTTCTGATGCAATTAACTCGGTATTCAAAATGTTAATAATACTTCTTATTAGGTTTTTAATAGCACACTTATTATAAAAAGTATATACTATATTTCTATATTCTTTTATTTTTATATTATAGGCAACTCAGAGGCAGATGCAGAGGTAATCTAGGAACCTAGTGTTAATAATGAATCTCCGTTCCCATTAAAACACAACTGTACTCCGCGTCCCACCGAATTCTGAGGCATTGCGTGTTAAGTAGCAGAACTAAGTCCTATTTTTTATTTTATCAGCTTCACGCTGTATTCCACACACAACAGGATAGGCAGAGGGAACCTAGTGTTAAAACACTCCGTTCCCCACTTTTCGCCGAATTCTGAAGGCGTTGCGTATTAAGCAGTGGAACTCAACGCCACACTATGCCTAAACATACCTGCCGTATGATCCCGGCCTAGAATAGGATCATCCTGGTACTGGTGGTGTCGTAAGAGGCGAC
>DWAP01001135.1:0-16909 GCA_018230625.1 Heliconius eleuchia
TCAGTTGCTGCACATCGCGACGTGTATTTAGTATTTACGAATATCTACATACTCTTAGATAAGCCGGTAAATGAAAGCTGGATGCGGCGTTCGATCGGAAACTTTGTCATTTTCTCCGCAACTAGTTGTCGCTAACTTCGACTCCGCTGGAGCTAGAGGTTCTGTGGCTTTGGTTTTGTTAGTTTCATGCGTTTTAAATTTATAACTTTATTTGAAAACTTTCTTCGTGACTCTGCAAGATAAATGTATAGTGGTAAATAAAATATTGACAAGTCATTCGCAATATAGTTGATATTTGGCTGATGATAGATTAGTAAGTTGATAACAACTTGAATCTCAAAAATATATAAAAAAATTGCGCGAAAATAAAAATAAACAAAAAAGCCGTGGACACTATATCTCTGTGCTACAATTAAATAAAAAAATGTTGCTATGGCAAAGTGCGGAATTTAAGAATATTTACGATTTATGATTTACAATAATATACAACCCACCTATTTCAAATAATAAAATATAACTCCATTTCAAATAATAAAATATAAAAAAAAATAACCGGACAAGTACGTTCCATTCAAAATTTGGAGGACTCAAGCTTTTTCTAAAATTCTGACTTTGCTCAGCCAGGGCCCTTCCATCTGATATCTTGACCTTGAACTAGCGGCTTTAATAACAAATTTTGGCCCCCCTTTTAAAGCTATAATTTTTAAGATTTAACCTCAGATGCTAGGTGCCAAATTTCATAATTCTAGGTTAACCGGAAGTACCTTAATAATTTTGATTTTCAAAAAACAACAAATATTGATTAATGTAGATTGAAGACAACTCGAGCGAGGTCTGCTCCGGGTCATACTTACAGTTTCTTCGTTTGCTGATAATTAAAAACCTTTCAAGTTATATTTTTCATCCACTTCTCCAATAGCAATAGTGATTTGAATGCGCTCATAGCTCTACATCAAACGAGTCCTCTTAATAAAGGTGGAAAAAGGAGTAAAATGCGGTAGTTTCTGCGGCCCAGATTAACGACGCGGCGATAGCTCGCTCGCGCCGTTACAGTGTTGAAAAGACCCCACTTTGTCAAGGACTTGCGGTCTACAGACACTGGTATTTCCTTTTAGAAAACAACATCTAAACTGTGATGACTACAAATAAGTGTTGATATAATTAAATTGGTTTTTGCTATTTTTGAATGCGCCTAATTCTTATTTTAGATAGCAGTAGGTAAGTCCTACTATTTTATTATTCTTAAGCTATTTTAGTAATATTTCCCACATATCCAACAACAACAAGTGGCGCCGTCACTACACTCCAACACGCGCGCCTCGTGCGGTCGACTGGGGCAGCTCAGCAAGTAGAGCTAGAGCAGTCCCCGCGGCCGGAAGTTACCACATTTTTACAAACTGTAAGTGGCTGTCTTTGATTTTGAACTGTCCTTCTTATTTAGAAGTATTTTTCATGATAGTCAACTAGTAGAGTCTATCAACTAGTAGAGGCTTTTGTTAAAGATTTTATTGTAAAATAGTTTAATTTGACAAAAAAACACTTGAAAAGAAATTAAGCTTAATATTACATCAAGCTACGAAGATAATTGAAGAACCAAATTTCCTTTCACTTTGTTAAAAATTATTTGACACTATCAAACCCGCTCGGCTTCGCCCGCTTGGACTGTAAGAATATTTTTTAAATATACATATGAAATTGTTTTCAATTTTCGATAAGATCAGTAAGAAATATAAAGAAATACAACCTGCCTGACAAGCTCTATCGTCCTGAAATTGATGAACGAACTCAAAGATACTTAAAAATCTGGACTACTTTCCGTTTTTATCTAGTGCCTGTTTGAGGAAGAATCCCATTTTAAGGGTAATCTTTATCAGCTTTAGCAAATCAATTTTCGACTCATGTAATGTTTCAGTTATTTCTTATTTACGCCTAGGCCTAGTAATATTACCAAAAAAATATTAAACAAAGAAGATGCTTGCGAAAAATGTCTATGTAATACAGGTATTATCCTGGGATTCCTTCTATTCACCTAGTGATTGGGAACTCGTGTAACACCTGTATGACATAGAACAACATATGAGTAATTCATATGTTACGTGGATTTTAACGAATATTAATAACAAATAGCATAACCAAAAAAAAATTCATTTTATGTCTTATATTTATACATGACTCAAGGAGGTTAAATGACGATAACTTTTTTTGATGTATTTCTTTTTGTGATGTAATATAATTTTTATAAGTGTTTTGTTGAGTTAAAACAAAAACATTGGTGAAAGTTTTAATTAAATCAGTTCAATACTTTCGGACAAATAAAATTTTTTTTTTTGGTTAAAATGACGGAGTTCAACATCGCCCTTTGTCTTTCACAACAGGGAAATGAAAATTAGTTTAATATGACATTTGCGAGTAAAGATCGAACCCAAAGTCATCGCGTCAATAGTCAGACAAAAAGTCACTGCGCCAGTACTAGATTGTGAATATTAAAACAATTTAACACAAAATGAATCAACAACACAAAATAGCTAAAACGAACACTTCCCTCTCATTCAGGCGCAGCGCAGAGTTACACAACACACGCGTTCGGAACATAATAAAGCAACTCAACAGTTTTTGTAGACGATAATTAATTACATTTGCGATAATAAATACCGTCACGAAGTAAGGAAGTGGTTCGGTTTTTCATAGCGAGTACAGCTTAATAATGAAAATAATAATAAGTTCAGCGAAGTGAAGATATAAAAGAAAATATGCTTTGTGGTGCAGTGGCTTTGACTGTAGACGTGATGGTTGTGGCTTCGGTCAGCGCTCGGATATATATTCTTATATGGCATACAATAATCACGTAGAGTTAAGACACTCAATATTTTGAAAAAATTAAAGCAAAGCTAGGAACGGAGTGCCTTACACTAAATTCTGTTTGTCTACGTTGTTATGTGGCGAAAAAGCGTGATATTGTTGTTTGTGAGTTAAACATTGTGAACGGTACTACGGTACTACTTTTTTAATGATTTTCTTAGGAAAATTATAGCATTTTTTGCGTTCCAGAACAAATATATAAAAAGAGTAACAATATACTTGTACCTAATTTGTTAAAAAAATATTATAAATCATCATATTAATAATCACGCAAGATTCACTATTCTATGGCTACCTACGAATAAGTCCTGTTGTTAAAGAAGTTTAACAATTATAATTAAATAACCATATTATGATTAATTAACATCTACTGATCATTGTGGCTTGTCACATGAAATATTTGTACATCATATTACGTTGTGTATTAACAAATTTAACATAAAGAGTGAAATTTTAAATAATAGCTACGTATTATATTTTGTAGGATTCCGTACCTCAAAAGAAACATAAAAAACTAACACTTGCAGCATAATTTTATTATTTGTTTATCTGCCTGTTAAAATTATTTTTCTCAAGACCGCGTTGAAATAAACAGCTGAGATTAATAAAAAGTACCCCTGTACAGTATATTAAAGTACAAACGTTCCAGTTAATGCAATTAAAAGGTATAAGCGATATGCTTCATTTTAACATAAGGTAAAATCCCCACTGATCAAAAATTATGAAATTCGGCTCTCCTCTCAAGAAACATAAATCTTGTGTTCCGTAAGTGTAAGTGTATAAGTGCAATATTAAAATTGTGTAAATATTAATTTAATACAACAACAACTTTTATAAATTGTAATTTTTATTGGCGTACAGTCACGAAATTGGTACAGAAGCCTCGGTGGTAGATATCGACTCGCACTTGACATGTTTTTATTTAAATTCGTGGACTACCTATTGTTAGCTCTTCAATTATTCATGTGGAAAATGATAATAAAAGATACAAATGATCAATTTTTCTACAATTATTTTATGATAGTGTTTTAATCATTTAATATCTGCAACATTTAAGTAAAACATAAAATAACAAGTTAGTTAATCAAAATATTGCACTCAAAGTAAAAAGGTACAAAATTCCTTACAATATTTGCGACCCTCTCATGCCTCACTATTATGCCGAGACACGGTCTACCATTCTTAGTGATTTAATTTCCTCCTCTCACGAACTTACTTTGTACTATAAATTATGAATATTGCACCTTAAAGTGTGAACTTAGAAATATGACTTAGGCTTCTGGCATTTAGTAGTTTAGTAGACCTAAAGAATTTGATATTGATATTTTAACTTTCAAGTGTTATATTTGCATTACACGCAAAAGAGTTTCAGGTTATTTAATATAAAATATTGTTTATTTTTTAGGTTTCCATAATTCAAAAGAAAAAAACAGAACCTTAATAGATCTTTTTGCTATTAGTCTGTCTGTCTTTTCGTCTGTCAAGATCAATTTCTGTATTTTGAAAGCCATAGTGGCGAGGACACATATACTCGTAATATGCGATGGCTGCCTGTTTGCCCACTGCGCCAAGATGGTTCCAATTAATTAAATAAGCTATTGAATATTCTTATTTTGTTCACGACTCTACTATTTTGTTCAAGCGAAAGTAATGGTACTATTAGTAGATTTTTATAAGATATTTTCATTTAAGCTTTTCAAATAAGAGTGTGCAAATAAGAGGTTTACTTATTCTCTAACATTCCATGAATTAAATTTAAAACCATTTATTCGAAAGCGTTAAATTATAATTTGTTTCATATTTTTGAAATAAAGTAAATCAGCTTGACGCTGTATCCCGCGCACAGCAGGGTAGGAAGAGGGAGCGTGGTGTTAAACCCCTCCTCTCCCCACTTTCCGCCGAATTCTGGAGGCATTGCGTGATTAGTGGCGGAACTAAACGCCGCGTTTTTACCTTGACACCAGAGCGAAGAACTGAAAATATAAATAAATAAATATTTCACTTCCTTTCGAGTGAACATCGAACCCACATAAGTGTTTGAAATTTTTATATTTTCCAGTTACTGTCACTATTAAAATATATAATTTACAATACGTGAATTTTCTATATAATTGTGTAAAATTATTCTATTACGACTGATTAACAACGCACAGCCGAATGAAACTACCGCTTAGTTTCATGTAGAAAGATGTTTATGTTTGGGAAATATTTCCGAAAAAAGTAAAGTTGAATTTTAAATCCATAAAGTTGCGAGCGACATTTTGTACTAATGTAAACAAAAGATTCTTTTTGTTTACTGGTAGAATCGAATTTCGATAGAAAAAAAGCCTGAATATTTTCACTGTAAATATTAAAGTAACAATAAAAACACTTTTCAACAATAATAAAAAATAACAAAAAAGATTAAAAGAATAGAGGTTAATGATAACAAAAGTCGCTCCGCTCGGTGCGCGCCGTACGGAAGGTTTTATTTAACATCAGTTCTTGCCCTTATTACTCAGCTAATAATTATCCCTTATGAGGATTCAGATTGCCCTTTCAACCTGTAATTGGATTAACCATTCTCTTTTACGTCCGGAATCGACACGCATGATGTGCCTACATCTCTACTGAGCGCACTGTTGACAAGCGAACTTTAAACCTATGCTCGGCGCCACAAAGCCGCTTTTACAATAAAAACGGTGGTAAATTTAAATAATGTAATGTTAAAATTAGACAACAACAACCGGGAATCTAATAAACTCATGCATGTTTTAGTGAAATTCGCGTAATTTCCCGTTAACTCGTTGTAAGGCGAGGGCGGGCGGCGCAGGGCGGGCGGCGGCGGAGGAGCGGCGCTGTCACGGATATTACGTTACATTAAATGGCGATAAGATCATGAGACTAGCACACTAATAATAAGCTAACTATAAAAAACAATAACATTTTTAATTGTCAATACCGTAGTCTCAGCTAGCTGTCAGCCCTACTATTTAAAAGAACATAAAATCTGAGCGACATACCTAATAGAGTCTCCTGTAAAACAGCAATGTTACGATGAAACGGCACTTACATCACGTAAAGGCGCCGAATACTACAACGTGTTCCTTTTTCATCTAACGCATGTCGTCCACCAAACGGCGATGTGCAGACGATAGTTATTTTATGTTGGTTTACGTAAAGAGGCCAGTCGTGGCGCAGGAGCACAAAATGTGACTGTAAAATCGACTAGTTGTGGGTTCGATCCCCACACGAGGAGATGAATTATTTATTTAAATTTCGCTCGCTCGCTCTGGTGTCGAGGCAAAGCGCGTAGTTGAGTCCCACCACTCAACACACAATGCTTTTTGCTAATACTAATAGTAATAGACACACTAACGCAGAAATTTTACCTATAGAATTCTTTGGAGAGTATTGGAGAGGACTATAATATGATTTCCTGGAATGCTTACAGGAACGTGAACAAAAAATCAGATTTTTATATTTTATGGTCCACGTAAGCGAGTTTGAGACTCATTTATTTAATAATACAATTCCAAGGTTAATATTATTTTCATTTTAACAAAATCTCTAACAATGTTTGTATAATTAATGCTAAATCGTTATTAAATCTATATTCAGTTTCGCTATATGGGATTGAACGAGGAGAGCGAACTGAAGGACAATAAGCTAACGACGTCTCAACAGGTCATTCTGCTTCATTTACCTTTAAAAAAGACAGACACACAACCCGAAACCAATTATTCCTTAACTAGTGCTGGTTAGGAACTATACGAACGAAGGCGAATATCCATTCGATTGTCAGTAACGATTGTTGTTGAAATTGGATTTAGAAACGGGAAGATTACTTAGCACGTCTTCCAAAACCCAGTGACTGTCACCTACAGGCACCAACTAAGTGACTAGAGTGCGAATTGTATGACAAAAGAAATTCGTGCGACTTCAAATTACACTTTCTGTGCAATTTACGGGTTTTCATAATTTTACGTTCTAGTTTTTCAGCTTACACTTCTCTGTGAAAGAGAAGCTAATAAAAACAAGGTCAAGATCTTCTACAATTGAAATATGTTACTGAAAATATATACTTTTAATAATTCTCAATTAATAAATTAGCAGAAACTCTACCTACTTCACAAAATACACGAATACCTATTGTAAAAGCAAATATTTACTAAGTACTAAACGTATATTACAGCAATGTCACATTCTCCAGTGCTCGATAAGGCTATCGAGGCGCCCTAATGGTCGATAGGTAATGGCTGAGAAGGCGACAAAAAGCAAGGTGCGCGGAGAGCGTAAATCAGGCGGCCGGAACTCACCTAATATATTTTTTGCCGACCACGAGCCATGAAACGAGACATCCAATTTATATATATAAAGTTGTTCACCTTATTCTATTACACGGCAACAGAATGATAAATGTTTTAAGGGTAAATTAAATAATAAATACTTAGAAAAATAGTCAACATAAGATATCTATATTTATACCTAATCTCATGAAATTGAGGAGTTTGTTTCATGCTCACTAATTGAAGGAAATGCGAGCTCAAATGGAGGAATTCTTTTTATACTCGATATTCCACTTATTTAAGGATATTATATATTACATCATCATCAAGTGGCCTGAGTTTCTTCATTCACTTAAGGTAAGGTAAGGTAAGATACATTCTTACATATGTCAAAAGTCATTCACAACTCTTAGTAGTTTTAGTTTGACCACTGGCCGAAGCAGTTTCGTATCAAAACATAAAAAATAATAGTATCAAATCTGCCAATATTTTAATAATTGGCATTTTAAACGTATAAAATAATACAAAACTGTAGGTATTGTACGTAATTGAATATTTATATAGTAGCTATAATACGCTCTGGTTAAACAGGAAATGCGGTATTAACCAAATGTCAATATTATAATAATTAAAGAAATGAGCGTTGAGCTCGCCTCTAGCGATGTACGCGTTGTTACTATATTAAATTAGTACATCGATCGATGGAAACACAAATACGGATTGTTTTTAATATAACATTATTTATTTAATTTTAACTTTAGGTTTTTAAACAAAGGAGGTGATCAGTTTTAAAAGATGTTTAGGTAAGGTTATACAATTATATATATTAAACCACTAGTTTCTCAAAAACTGAAACTCGAAACAATGTGTTGTCTTCTGTATTAGATGATGTGAAGAAAACTGTGGTTTGTATAAATTACTTTATTAAATTACATTTAAAAATAACAAAATACACAAATACTGATGAGCTTGGAGCAGTGCGGGGGACTTGCGACCACAGGAGAAGGCTCAAGGGGTCCCTTTACTGATTCAAACACAAACCTTCACTGCTCCAGTCCAATATAGCAAATTACCTCAAATGAAATATCTCCCCGCCTTTCATACAATTTTAGTTAAATATGGGTGCCTATTAAAGAACAATGTTGCCATACCATACTTGCTGTGGCTTACTAAAGTTAATTAAAACACAGTATATTATCATCGGTAAATATATCTAGTGAACAATACCAATTGTTAATTTCCAATTCCAATGTAGACACAATGTTGTATTAAAATATGGTACCTAAGTACCAATGTTAGGTAACAGGTATTATTATATTTTTATTTAGTTTTTTTATTTATCATCAGTTTTCAATCAGTTTTTTATTTATATATCATCATTATCACTGTTATTTAATTTTTTTTATTTAGTTTATATTTTACTTCCATTTGGCATGAAGGGTGGGTATAGAGGACAAAGTGACATATCCTTTCGTCTTCTAATTCCTCCTCAAGTTATAACTGGTGGGATAACTAACCATCCCGCCCTATACCATGGAGTACATCGAGCCTGAAAAAAAAAATAATCAATACCAATATTTTAAGTAATTTATGTACAAACATATGTTACGTAATCTAGATATAGAACCTATTTTGCTTATTTAATTTATTCAGTTTTTATTTAGTCAAGAATGAATGTCCTATGTATTGTTTCGTATGTAATTTCATACGTACCGATACCGGGGACGAAAGCACCTTGCTGATTTTCTGTACAATAAAAGAATATGTACTACATAAAGATTTTTACATAAGTCATAAATAAAAAAAATTATAAATTGAATTAAAATTACACCATCCATGTTTTAGTGATCCGTGCATCGAGTTCAAGGACGGCTCTATTGTAAGTTACCAGCGGGTCGGAGTTCGATTCCGCCATGATTAATGTTCTTACACAGTGCCTTCCCGCTTCAACAACATAACTTGTAATAATCGTTCTTGAGAACGTTAGTAATTCAAAGTTGGTCAGCAAGTATGATTTATACATAATGAGGCATGCAACTTTAGTATGTAAGTTAATTATTATGAAATTTGTTGAAATAAAATATTCAAATTATAAATGAAAGACACAAAATTGATGATTTTTATAAAAAAATATTAGGTCCTTACATATGAAAATAGCGTTTGGTATGGGAGGAACAAAATGTTGAATATTTTTAATCTATGCTTCCAAACTAATATAATAAAGCGGAAGAGTTTGTTTGTTTGTCAAAGTAACTTTTTTTGTATATTTTTTACACTTTTAAAAACGTGTTTTTCCCCAGTTAAGAAAGAAAAATATTTTTTAGATAACATATAAAAAATTTAGAACGTAACGGGATTTGAACCCGCGCCTCTATGGAAACCGTGCAAGTCCGCTACTTTTGGGTAGCGGTCATTTGCAAAAATCTCCCAACAGAGATAGATGCTAGCAACAAAAATAAGTTGTAACAAGCATATGTATATTTCGTAGTACGTAGCTCAATGAGAACATATGGCTTAGTTGGTCAGAGCGCTTGGGCGGTTTCCAAAGAGAATCCAATCGGGTTCAAATCCCGCTTCATTCAAATTTTTATGTTTTATTTTTATTTAACTTTTTTTGGGTCAATTTTCGCTAGTCGAATTGACTAGCTTGCCAAGGTCCTGCCACTGTGATGAGCACTTTTAACTATCGTATATAATCTTTTTCTCATCACAGGTTCATCATTCGATTCAAAAATTTTCTTCTTCATTGTTGGTCCGGTCCGGTAGACGCAAAAAGACAAAAAACAAATTAATGACGGTTAATGAAACACATTAGAATTTGGAGACTCCTAATCAAAGAGAATAAATTTATGATTAAAGCGGGGAGTACGACTTAATGCCAATTTTATATATAAAGACTAATATTCCAAATAAAACAGGACGTCGGCAGCGGTACAAAGCCTAAGTGACGGTCACGTGATTTTTTTACGAACATAAATTATTAAAATATTATTGTAAAAACTTTCTCTATAGCTATATTATGTATTTTCAATATTTCTATCTGAAATAGGTACTTATATTATCTTCTTAGCAAAAAAAAGATTGTCTCGTACACTATCTACAATATAGCCCAGTACCGTGTAGTGGTCTACGGGGAACTATCTGTCCGCTGCGGTAGACGGTGCTGAAAGAACATCCACTTGACACATTCTCACCTCATTTATGTGACACTGTAAAATATTATTATAAAATCTTGAGAAAATTTAACTTTTACGTATGAACATTTCCAAGATAAATTGTCTTATTACGCCATATTTTTGCCTCTTAAAATATTTCATTATAATTTTATTCGCATCATATTAAACTAGTAACTTAGACCTGAAGTAGTAGGAAAATAAAGACCCCATAGCGTACGTTTTGGAAATAATATTTCTAGTAGATACAGTACTTACGAACCGTGCAGTTATGATGACTTTCTGGACGTCCTATAGATCAAGCGAAATATTTAGAACGTATTAAAATTTGATTCAGACTCAAATCTGTATATCTTGATTCAACAAAATTTTGACGGACGGACGTTGATATATATTTATCTTTTCCTACTGCATGATTAATATTTAAAGAACATTAAATCGATCGAAATCAAAATGAAAATATTTTAAAATAAAACAATGCACCGGGTGGAAATCGAGCTCACCATCCAGTTTATTTAATCATGTGACTACATATTACTTTTTTTTTGTAACATTAAGCTTTATGTAACATAAATAAGTAAACTTTTAACTTAAATCTACTCCAAGCTTAATGAACAGTGAGTCCATTGACACATAGGCCTTTTCCAGATATTTCCAATCCTCTATATTATTAGTTTTTCTGGACCAGGTTTTCCCTCCAATAACTTTAATATCCTTCATCCACCTTTTGACCCATCTGCCTCTTCCTCTTTTACCATCACGTGGTAGCCATTCTGTAATTAATTTAGTCCATCTTATGGTGCTGTCTCTTGTCATATATTCTGCCCATCGCCATTTTAACTGTTTCACTTTTTATATTACATCCTCTACCTTAGTTGTTGATCTAATGGCTTCAGCTTTATTATGGTTTTTCAACGTCAGTCTCAACATACTTCGTTCCATCCCCCTTTGACATATTTATAATTTTATTAATTTTGTTTCACGATAAAGCCCAAGTTTGACAACCGTACGTGAGACATGACAAGTTCCACAAAACGAATACGTTTTTCTTAGATACCATAAAGAAACTACAACTTTTAAATATTTCTTTTAAGAACAATTATCTTTTCTGCACCTTTCACTCCTCTATTTATTTCTATGTCTGTTTGATTTTTAAAAGCAACTATTTGTCCTAAGTATATATAATTTTTAACATATTCTACAATTTTGTTATCTATTTTTATGGCTTTTATTCCATATTTTAAATGAAACTGTTTATCCGGAATAGCCCATAGGTACGTGTATGTGATAGTGTATTAGCATTGACAGCTAATAGGACCACATTGTCGACAAATCGTAGATAACTGAGTTGCTTGCTATTAATACTTATACTCTTATGTGCTTATACCAATACACACTACTACCATTGGTAAAATATGTATTTTTTTTACTTCACGCTGTATTCCGTACAAAGCAGGGTAGGCAGAGGGAACCTGTGAACTTAGTGCTAAAACACTTTCATTTTCAATCGAATTCTGGAGGCATTGCAACATTAACAAATAATTATAAAAATAATCTTTTGCTACATTCAATGGAATATTCTTACAATAAATCTTGAAGTAGTTTACCTTTATTCATTATTCAACTCTCTATTAACACAAGTCTCATTGATTAATATCTGAAGTGATAAACTTTGAAAGAGACTTAAGAGCGATGTTCTAAAAGATTTATTGATTAAATAAGAAAACTATTTACACTTTTAATGTAATAAGAAACTAGTAATTCAACATTAACAAAGTGAGGCTTTGCTTCTTTTAAAATATTATTATTTGTATGTGAAGTGGAAAACGGGGAAATTTGTCGGGGAAAGTTGCTTCTGCTCTAATGACTCATCATCATCATCATCTTTATCATCTCTGTAACTGGAACTTAAGACCGCGCTTACAGAGTACAAAACTCTGTAAGCGCGGTCTTGAGTTCCGCCATACAAATGTCTCTAAAAGTGGTCGAAAGTAGAGAACGGAGAGTTTTAAAAGTAGATCTGCCTGCCTATTCTGCTATGCAGTAAAAACGTGAAACTACTTCAATGTTATTGTTGACGCTACTATATCATGATTCCGGCGAGTTAAACAAAAACAGCACGACGCAATACTTTTAATTGGTGAATATAGAGGAAGGAAAAACTTGCCACTATGGTTTTCTCTCTCTTATTCGCAATATGCAGCGGACGATTAAAAATATGAGAATTTTTTGATATTATTTAATATCAAATAATTCTCATATTTTATTTAAATAAAATAATTTGATATTTGAAAAATAATATTTTACAAATAAATTGTTTCCTTCTTTCTATTTATACAAACTAATGCTACAAACTTAATGCTCGTGCTACTTGTGGGGGAAGGTACTACGGTAGACATAATCGTCGCGTCAGACGAATCTTCCCTGACGGAGCTGCAATTTTTATCCATTTAAAGCTTAATCTATTTTTCAAGCTTACTTAAGCTCGGTTTACAATTATGTTCACGCCTCGGTGGGAAGGGTGCCGCCCTCCGCCGCCCGCCCTCGCGTCGCAGCGCCAACGCATACTGGAAATATGAGAGCGAAGAAATGAATTTTTTTTTAGAAATGTACAATATTTCTTTAAGTGTTTTCTTAGAGGGCTTCAGTTGATGTTTCATAATTATTAATATATGGAAGGAAAGTCTTAATATTTTTGAAAACTTTTCTAGGAAATTCCGTTGTAGCTTAATAGAGCTTGACTTTTATGAGTGCTCCGTTTGTGGATTCCAATTCAGGTTATTAAATTATTTTCTTTTTTCTCTCCATTAAAAAGCCAAAAGTCAGCATTATCTCGATAATTGCACAGAAAGTGGGGAACAGATTGTTTTTAAACTACCTAAGATTAAATTCAATGGAATATTTTTAAATAACTCCAAGTTTAAGTTATTGTTAATGATAAAACTTAAATATACTTAGATATTGTATGTTGTGATAAGCAAGGGCTAAACTAAAAGCCACTACTATTTTACAAAAATAATATTTTTTTTTATCTTCATACTTTATTCCGAGTCGAGTAGCAAGCGAGAACTCTACTGTCTCTGTATACCTCACTACGTCCACTTTCGTCAACTTTCGTCACGTTCATTAACCTCTTTACATATGTCCTTTGGGGTTTCGTAATATTTTTACGTGACTTTCTTCCAATATTATCGATACTGTGTTTGCAAAGATGACTGAGATTCTTGGTTCTTTTACAACATACACTACCTAAACGTTTTTTGCCTTGTTTTATATCTCATTCTATTCGACGTTATATTCTACATATTCAGACATCCGTAGCATTCATCTCTCTTTAATATCTATTTCCAATTATAAAACTGATTACACCTGTTCCAATATCTTTCCATTCAAGCTGATTTTTCATTCTCTCCTTATTTGTTTCAAAGTTCTATTTGAACCTTCGTCTTACTTGCATTCTGGTTGAGACAATTATTTTCACAACTTTCTCTGAGTGGTGAGCAATGTCTACAACTCGCATTCTTATAATACAATGATAACTCCATCATCTGCGTACAACAAGCAATTTACCTTAAGGTAAATGCCTATTTTGGCTCCCATCTCACTTTATTCCCAAGGTTAACATATAAAATGTTCTATCAAGAAAATTTCAACTTAGCAAAACTACTCCAAGAACACTTAAAACGTATAAAAATATTACCGTAGCGGGATTTGAATCTGCGCCTTTTGATCTCAATACAATCAATCAAGTCAAGTCAAAATACAAGAGCTCAAATTTCACCTAAATAAGTGTGGAACAACATTCTAAAATTGTTAAAAAAAAAACCTCAACCCCAAACTAACAATTATAATAATAAGCAACGAAATACGAAATATGTCGTCGAAAGAAAAGCGACCAAATTTTAACTATATAACATTACAACTATACAAGAGAACTGGCTCCTCTATTACACGAAACTATCTCAATTATACCGTGACACTGCTATCAGATCGTGTCGAGTGCAGTGCGGTGTTAGAGAACTGGCAAATTAGCCGATCTGATTACACGGATTTATGAAAATGACCGTCGACTCTAATAATTGCCACGCTGTTTTCAGTTTTGATAACGATTTTATTGTGATTGTTACAATAATATAATATGGTTTTATTTATCGTTGTTATAATATTGACCATACGCTATTTATATACTTTAAGTTCTTAATTTTAAATATTTTGATACTGGCGTTAAATATGGAATCCCCTTTTTTCCTTTCCCATTAGTACTCCCCTACAATATTTTTTTTTAATGAATCTTATCACATATAATTAAAAGTCTAGTAGTTTCGATTGTGCGTTGTCTATCAATCATTCAGTAACGGTAGACGGTTTTATACATTATAGAGACTATCTTTCTCATGTCGTGTCACCCTCTCGGTCAATCAGAAATAACTAAGAGTTCTGTATAACACATGGCACATTGCAAGTGCCCAAAGTAACTATGATCACAGGCATAATCACAGGGTAACATCGGAGTTATTAACGTAATGTTATAAAGACTGTCGTTTTCCCTATAATATGAATTACCGCACATAAATATATATTTTCACTTCGAACTAGTAGTTCGTGAGATTTTTTATTGTTATTCTTTCTTACACTACCAATGACAAGAGGTACGGACCATACGTCTATGGTCCGTACCCTTTATCATCATATATTATTCTTTACTTGTTTAGACCGGGCTCTGATAAGAAGATCTTATACAGGATTCCTCGTAGACTCCTCTACCGCCGCGGCCTATCTGTCACGTGCTTTCCTCCTGCCTTATAGACATCCCACGACGATATTAAAGCGCTGCATACGAGTACGGTCCTGATGGGCGAGTGTTTTGTATTCTGTTTTGACTTGTGTCTTTCTTTAAATATAATCTGAGTCAGTTTCAGTAGTCGTCGAGAGTAGTGAGTGGTTTTTCCGTGTGGATACCAGAATTCTTAAGTTTCAAAGAGCGAAGTAGCTCCCGAGATTAGCGATTTCAACCAAATTAACTTTACTTTATAATATAATTGTAGATTTATATACATCCACTCAATGCGCCACTATTTTAGCGCACCATTACTGAGCATATAAAAGTGCGCTATGTTCATTGCAATAACAGTCAAATAAATAAGTTTTTGACTACATTGTAAAATGTTCCACCTATTATGTTGTATGCCATTATTTACAAAGTACTCGAAGTGAGTATAAAAACAATTAGTTATATAGCCTAGTTGATTAAATACAGATTTTATGATAGACTAGTCGTGGCGCAGGGACGGGTAAACTCAACCGTTTGTGGGTTCGATCCCCACTCCAAGAAATAAAATATCTATTTAAATTTATATTTTTATTTCTTTGCTTTGCATCGAAGCAAAGTGCGGCGTTGAGTTCCACTACTCAGCAAGTAATGCCTCCAGGATTCGACGGAAAAAGGGGAACGGAGTGTTATAGTACCAGGTTTCCTCTGCCTACCCTGTTGTGTGCAGGATACATGCATGAAGCTGGTGATATTTCCTAAAAAAAAATATTAATAGTTTTGTTTATCACACGATAAATTTACATTCAAGCGAAACGTTAAATACTTTTCATAACAACTAAGATAAAATATTTTTTTTTCATAGCTATTATCGATTTTCAACAAAAAATCATTAAAAATGCAAACAAAAATGCAGATCACATTCAGTAACTATTACAAATATATAGAGGTAAGAACGTCAAAGTGTCTTTAGCGATCCCGCGATCCCGGTGCGCTCGTAAATCAGGGCGGGCGGCGTAGGTCGGAAACCAATCCCATTCGATTACCACACCTGCCTGGTGTTGACTCGGCACGAATTAATCGCCCGAGGCCTTACAACCCTTTGAGATATGTCCCGGAGATCCGAGATTTGGGGAGCTTGATGTGACACTAAATGTTATGTTGGTTGGTTGTAGATTCGACTCCCGCTCGCGAGAATAAATTTAGTTTCATTTATTCACTATGATACTATATTCATTTATACACAAAGCACGGTGTTGAGTTCCACCTCCAAACATGCAGTATCGAAATTGAACAGAAAGTGGGGAACGAAGTGCTTTAGTACTAGGTTTTGACTAATTACATATTTCAGGTTATATTGAAAAAAAAGTGAAGCTGTTTCTCATTTATTCTCTTTGTATCGTGGCAAATAAGTTTTAGTGTAAAGAGATATACTTACCTACATCCCGCAGTGGACGAAAAATGATTGATGATGATGATGGTAAGGAGAGATAGACTACTATTTATATTTTTCATTAAGTGTCCACTTTGTCTCAGTAAATTTAAGAAACTTATTGATAAGATATCTATTGATAATAATAATTTTGAAAAATATATATTTTATCAAATTTGCTCTGCATTTTATACATAATATACGTAGTAATTATTGCATAATTAAATATTTTTTTAACTCCATGAATTCTAATTGTACTATGTAATTTATTATGTGGCTTATCGTATTATTCTTATTGTATGAATTGTTCTTTCTTAATAACTACTGTTTTTATTTTAATAATTATATCTTTTAACTGTTTTTAATTGTCATGTCCAACTGTATTGTCTAAATTGTAATTTAAATTATT